>JAVDPK010000854.1:251457-264718 GCA_034780415.1 Cichlasoma orientale | reverse complement strand
CTCTCTCTCTCTCTCTCTCTCTCTCTCTCTCTCTCTCTCTCTCTCTCTCTCTCTCTCTCTCTCTCTCTTTCTCTCTCCCTCCCCTCTCTCTCTCTCTCTCTCTCTCCCTCTCTCTCTCTCTGTCACCCTCTCCCTCTCTCCCTCTTTCTCTCTCTCTCCCTCCCTCTCCCTCTCTCTCTTTCTTGTTTTAATCTCGTGAGGTCTGATTCTTTGAAAATTTATTAAAATGATTTAGATTTATTATTAAAGTCTGACATTAATGTTTTGCACATTCAGCAATTATCCCACCTACACACGTCTTTTTATTGCCATGTAGCCAAAAGTATTTGGACACCAGTGTCCACATATTTTTGGCCCATTGGCAACACTTTCATCCCACTTTTTCCTACTTTTGATCTCAGATCTTCGTCCATATTACAGAAACTGTTGATCTTTATATCTTAGGCAAGAGTGTCCTGTGAGTCGTTTGGGGGAAACCCTTTTCCTGTTTGAAAACGACATACAATGCATATATATATATATTTGTTTCCCATCCAGGACCTGGGATGAAACTGAACACCGATTATTAACCACGGCTTATCAGCCACCTTCAGCTCTTGGAGCTGAATGGGAGTAAATATCAGTCCACATATCTTTGAGTCTCCAATTTTTTATGGAGTTGTTGATGTTGTGCCAAATACTTGATTGTAGTCTGTGGCATTGTTGAGCTGGACTGCATTAGCACAATATTAGGAACACCAAGACCACCACAGATTTTAATAGTCTAAAATCTTACCTCCAAAATTAGGTCAACACAAAAACAACTCCACAAAAACAGTGCAGGTATGTTTTTTTTTTATGTTCAATAGTTGTGTTTTTTTACTGCTTCATCTTTTATTATTATTATTTTGAATATTTCATGAATCTATTGCACAAAATGTAATATCCAAATCCATGAGTGACTCCAAGGGACATTACTGTCATGCACCACAAGAGGGCGACTCGGTTGAGCACAGAGCAGCAGCAGCAGCACCAGCTCAGTCTCATTTGATGATCTTGAGCTTAACAATCAAAGATGAAGAAGAGGAATTTTGGCTTCGTGTGTCACTGATACTGCAGCGCAATTCAGGGCCGTGCGTTTTTGAAGAGGACTCCATTGAAAGAGATTTAGACTATAAATGTGTTTTTCGATGCTCAGTCTTGAGTTTTATCACGCTGGCTGAAAAGTCTCTTTTGTTCATGACTCATTTTATGGTGCAGTATTTAGCAATTTACCACTTCAATTACAGATTGAAATAGTGTATTTTGAGACACTTGTTTGGAAACCTGCCAAACACGTTGAGGTTTATTGAAGTTTGGATCACATTAATGCCATTAAGCACCATCTGCTTCATCCTTTTTTCCTTTTTTTTTTTTTTTTTTTGTCAAGTTCATACTAAATTTTGGTGAGACCACTCCAAAACCACTAATGCACATATAAGGATTGTAATTGTGTTTGATGCTCATTGAGGTACTTAGCCTTTACGTTTAAGGAAAGCCAGTGCTGATGGATATTGATCCAAGAAAAAGTGGCAATGAAGCAGTCGGCAGTTACCAAAAATTGGACCACTTTATCTGCTCCAAACCTCTCCCAACCTTTTCTTTTGCAGTGCCCCTGACACCAGCATTTCCACCTTCTCCGCTATGATCATCAGCTCAGGGGACGCAGAGGCCGATGTCCCTGAAACAGCTCAGCAGCCACAGGGCGATTTAGTTACATTGTTGAGATCCGAATGCTCTTCAGTATTGATCTTGGGACACATCAATTTTCCCACTTCCTACATCCTCCTTTAAGATCACCCCTGCAACGCCCATATCTAACCCCCCGCCTTACAACTGTGACAGCGCTCTCCTCCTACAATACCCGCTTCTTTGATATTGCATTCATGTGCTGAGTTTGCTTAATACATGATTAACCACATACAATCACTACAGTGTGAGTAGAGCCACTACAGGAGTACTTACCATGGGTCCTATGGTTCCAACTCATGTAAAATAAATGTTGATAATTAGCACATTTCAGTCTTGTCCTTGATGCTGTCATCTATGTTGCACTGTTCTAGTTAGTGCTGTTATATTTGTGCTCATGGGGCCTTTGCTGGGATCCATGTATTTTTCTTTGGTCATATTACTGGTCAGCAAAAGGAAATGTCATGTCAGCCTGCAAGGTCACAATTATAACACAATTATAATAATATAATCAGGTGATCAAAACTGATACTCATCTCACTTTTTAATCACACATTGGATGTTTTTTTTTTTTTAAACCCAGCTGGAGGCCAAATTATGCTTGTCTTGTAAAAAAATACATCCTTTTTTTTTTTTTCAGAGCCAGAAATTGTGCACTGTCTGTCCCTCACGCTCATATCTTCCTGCTGGGTTTCACCTCTGAGGGGAAAAAACTTTGACAAGCCAAAACCAGTCTTGAAACAAAATGTTTGAACAGCCAGATATTTAGAGTGTCTTTTAGTGCAACCAGTTCTGTCAGTGAAAGGAGTTAAATGAAAATGTAAACATTGATACAAATTCAATATGTGAGAAATAGTATCATTAATATATAATGAAGAGGAAAATTAGCTCTAGAGTCAAAGTCGTTTTTCTGTAGGATGGAAAATGCTCAGTTGTACTAAAGTTGGTCAGTTTTAAGAGTCCGTTGCGATTGCTTTTGGACCCGCCCACCGAAGTTTCTGCCATTTTTCACACACAGAGGATCTCGCTTTGTCTTCAAGCGGTCACTTTAAAACACTGCAATGTGTATCATCACAATGCTCTATGATTTTGTGATTAAAAATAAAAACATTAAGTCTACTAAATCCTGTAAATGCCAGTTGTGCATGTGCCAATTATCCTGCCTTTTTAAGCTGTGGGTGCAGCACCAGCATCACTGACACACACAGAGAGCTGCGCCCGGGCTGTAAACTGTGCTGGGAGGAAACTTTGAGTTTTTGTAGAGAAGCTTTGAGAAGTACAAAGCATTGAGTTTGTGCAGTGTGTGCAATTAAAGTCAGGTGTTTGCAAAGCAAAGACAACAGCAATGGACACACAACTAAGGCTTTTTTTGGGGGGGGGCAGTTCTTCTCACTGTGAGCAGTGCAAGTTGATTTATTTAGGTTAGCTCGTCTCCTAATTGGATTAGTGATTAATGACTTCCTCTGTATTTTCTATCCACTGAACGGGATGAGCTTCATTTTCTCCCTTTTATTTTCATAAGGTTTCATCTTTATGCCACAGCTGGCTGAGCGCTGGTATAACTGAATGCTGAACAAGACAAAACAGCACCCGACTATCGCTGAAGGCAGTCACACTCCTAACCGTGAATAACTTTAAGCCTTTATGCAGTTTAAATGTATTGAGGCTTGGTTATGCTTTAGTTATATAAAAGTGTAACTGTACAGTTATCATGGAAAGTTACATTTGGAGCCAAAACTGGGGCTTTTTGTGGACTGAAAACATATTTTTCTGTTTAAAGTTGGACATTTTAACATGATTTAATGACTGGGTGCAATCACCCATGTCTGGTCACCATCTTCATACATTAGAGCCACAGTGGCTCACCTTTACTGGTAAATGCATTCTTAGAAAAGCCCCCATGTATGCTTGAAATGATGAAATGGTTTGAGCTTCACTCAGTCTTTCATGCAGCTGCCCCTTAGCCTGATATTTATACGTACGGGCCTCACTCTGCTCAAAGGTTTTTTGACTTCCATGTATAGAATAAAATAGATCCACATAATCAATCAATACTTGGCTGTTGTTCACAGCTTGATTGCAGAAATGTGGGGGGGAAAGGTGTTGAGGTTAATACTGTTTTTTTAAAAATATGGCTTAAGATCTGACGGAAAGAGGTAAACTGAAGGAATGGATTTCATTTCTTGCATATTGGTGGATATGAAATACAGATGTTGTGCTGTTTAGACAATGATAAGTCTAGTCAAGACAAGAGGTCTCTCCTGTTGAGTCTAAAGAGAGGATGACCCTGCTATGACGTTTAACCACATTGATTTCTTATCTGTTTGCTGTCGAGGTGACACGTTGGGGCTGATGTAAGAGCCAGAGGGCCACTGTATAAAGTTATGTCTCAGCATGTGCTGGGAAACCTGGTGGGGGAGGCTGAGTCACTGAGTTACTGAGAGAGAGTGGACACCACATGTTTTTAACTGGCTGCCAAGTAGGGGATAGTACATCACCTGTGACTGGTTACAGATCTAAAAACAAGAGTTATAGATCCAATTCAAAACAGAGGAGGAGACGCTTTCACCCTTCACAAATCGTTTGCAAATATAAAACCACAAAAAGTACACGCTGAAGGCTGGAGCTGAGCCAAGGCTGTAGGAGAGCACACACTTTCCTCCTGACAGGCTGTCTTTAGGCTGTCATAGATGGTGGGGGGGCTTTTTATCCTTGGTTAACTTAATATCAGTGGTTCAAAGTGAAGAATAAAAACAGATCCTTTAGCAGACGATCCCATCAGAGCCATTTAAAGGCCCATGTTGCGGCATTATTTCATGAAATAGAGGGGTTTATTACAAAAGTGCCCCCATATTTCATATATATTTATGTAAAACAGATACTGTAAATGTCCACTAAATATTTCCTCTCACGATTTGTGGTTTATTTTTGACCCATGTCTGTTAAAAGCAGGAATAAATATTTTTGAATACAAGGGTTCCTCTTCCCTGTAGTCAGTTGTAAGATTTTACATATCAGGAGATAATTCAAATCACCTAAAAAGTCTAAAAATCAGGTCATACTGGTTATGTTGTAGAAACGTGTGCCGTGTTTGGCAAAAAACCGAACGCAACATATCAGCAGATCTTCAAACACCTCATACCAACTGTAAAGCACAGTGATGGAGGGGTGATGAATTGGCTTGTTTTTGCAGCCACGGGGCCTGGACCCCTTGCGGTCATTGAGTCAACCCTGAATTCCTCTGTACACCATTATTCTGGAAGCAAATGTGAGGCCATCAGTCTGACAGCCAAAGCTTGGCCAAATTTGAGTCATCCAACAGGGCGAGCATGGCAGCAAATCTGCAACAGAACAGCTGAAAAAGAAAAGAATCAGCCTGATTGAAATGCTGTGGCAGGACCTTAAGAGAGCTGCGCATAAACATATTTCTGCAAACCTCAGTGAACTGGAGCGATGCTGTGAAGGAGAGCGAGACCAAACTTTCTTCACAACAATGTGAGAGACTTTTAATGTCACACAAGTACTTCAAAACATTTTTGCTAAAGGTGGTTTTACAAGAAGAATCATGGGATGCTTCTGGCTTAGTTTTATATTAAATAAGTATTGACACGATGTGATATATCATGTTTTGTCATTCATCTCAGGTTGTATTTACCTCATTTTAAGATTAAAAACATGTCATTGTGTCCTGATATGTAAAACCTTATTGTGAAAAATAAGAGTACCAGATCCTGAACTCATTTTCAGGTTGTTTTATGCATTTTTAAGACACAAGATTGAGGTTTTTAATAGTTATTTTCCTCCGAGCAGTGCTAAGTGTTTTACACAAGCATAAATTTGCTCCTCCTCTAATTACAGTGAGTGTGCGATTAATGACTTCAGCTGCATTTTTATCCACCGAACAAGATGAACCCTCCTTCCTCCTGTTACTGTCTTCTTATCTGAGTGTGTGTTTGTGAAAGAAACTGTCCCCCCCATGAGTAATGTGCTCCAATGACTCATGTTTACAATGCGTTTTTACAAAAGCGGATTTTTTTTTCTGATCTCAAGGGCAATTTATTGGAAACACACCAGCTTTGCACGAAATCAAAGCAGAGAGTCAAAATGCAAGACTTTTCGTCTTGCTCATCTGCTGTGCTTCGGATGTTCAAAGCCGTGTTTTCCGCCGCACACGTCCTACAGTATATACATTCCAGAGTGAAGGAGCAGGCGAGACGACCTGCAGCCAACAACTCACACGGGATGCCAAGTTTTAGGGGGGACGTAAGAAAAGCTGAACTTTATTTAGCAGCAAACATGTTTACGGTAATTTACACAAATTCCTGAGCAGTTTCCAAGAAACACATAAGAAGTAAACCAGGACGTAAAGGCTCATTAACAAACTAGCTCCTGATTAACTTGTTGATGATTAACTGTTAAATTGCATAAAAACAGATTGCAAAACACGTATCAGCTGCGACTCTGAGCTACTCTTTTGTTCTCATAATGATTAATGCATATGAATGTAATTGTGCTTTTGACTAATTAACCATGCAAGAGTTAGCACAAATGGACCGGCATGAAGCTGGATGCAGATATTGACTCAACGGTTCACCCGTCAGGATGAACTTAACGTTTGATCTACAGCCAGGTCGACGTGATGAAATACCTGCAAAACTCAGACATTTCCATCACCTTAGCGACAGGTGATTGCTCAAACTGTGGGGCTCAGTAGGATGAACGTGACTTTTGCAGGGAAACTAAACAAGCGAGGGTTTGCTCGAACTGGGGGATGCCAGGAAACAAGCCACTGTCTTATGAAAGCGAAACTGAACAGCGGTCCCAGGGAAAGCTCACCATCATAGAGATATTTCATTATTTTAAGCCACGGGAAAACAAATCTAAAAGCATATTTTCAGATGATTGCTCGTAGAAAGAATTCATATTGTGGCAGATTTCTGAGTATGGAAACAGCCACATAACAAGTTAGAAAGGTAAAAAGAGAAGGTCAAAGCCTGGCTTTTTCCTCACCTCCACACTGCTGCGATCGCGCCATGTGTTGAGTGTAAATGTCAGATTGCAGCATACAGAAGGTTGCAGAAGTGGTCAGATCCCCTAATGCAACATCGGGAATGTGTGCGGGGAAGGCCGTCTTCTATTGTAGCATTACAGTGCAATCACGGTGTTGTTGTCCTTTGTCATACATTGCTAATAAAAAGCGTGGAAGTCTTTCTCGTCAACTCCGTGCTTAAGACCTTCTATTTTTTTCCAGCTTGATACGATAAAACTGCGGAGCTGGTCGAGCTTATTAAAAATCTGTTTTTATGAGAAACAGTATGCATCTATGTTTATGTGTTTTCTAAAAATTGTTTTATAAGAAGTTCTTTTTCAAACCCAAATACTAATGTGGAACAGATTGCAAAGTATATGACACAACTGCATGCCAGGTCTCCAGAGGTTAATCCTTTTTCTGCACGTGATGAGCTGGTGTTCTCAAGTGAGCGGCACCAGTGAAACGGGCTGCTTGTACCAAAAAAACTCAACTCAAAAGCAAACGGGTACTTTCATCATGAAAGAAGCAGAAGGAAATCCTGTGCTTACATGCACTGTTCTACTGAATAGTCTCTGGAGCCGCCCATAGTGGATCTCATCGGGTCCACAGAAACAGCAGCAAGAAATAACAAACACAACCTGAAGCAAATCAGGAGGAAAGTTTCAGCTACCCTCCATCCAACCTCACGATTCAAGAAAAGAAGGCCATGACAGCCCTGAGCAAGGATCAGCTGATTCTAATTTTTTGGCATGGATACTGCTTTTTTCAGCAGTTCCCAGAATGCGGGCCCCATTGGTGCTTATGAGCCTGATACACATGTGCAGGATGACCATATCTTGCCAGAAAGCCCCTATTTTGTGACAGAGTGGATGGATTTCCAGGCAACCAGAGGATGCAGCAGAGGTATAGTAAAACATCTGAGTTAGTGTCATATTGCTCCTGAGATGGTTCACTGTGTTTACAGTGACCCAAAGCCACCAAACACCAGTCATTTCATACTTGATAAATCACACAGAGACATGCTGCATAGAGAATAGTGTTATTGAGAAAGGGCAGCATTCCTGGACTTTCGCTGTGAAAAAAAAGTGCCCTTCGTGCACCCTTTGCCTTCACGAGGCTGGTGGTCGGACGTGTTCACGTTCAGATTCACCTGCAGATCCCCCGCTGTCATTGCGTGGGGAGGCAGTAGCATGAAAGCAGCAAGTTGTAAAACACGTGACCTCTAAGTACAGATGACCCCCAGTGTAACAGGAACCAGCTGATGAGAGGTGCAGGATCACAGAGATGCTTGGAAAACTGACACATCCCTGCAGAAGATGTCCATCTTAACAAGTCATTTCATCTCATGTTTAGGTTTTAATTTTTTTGTCTTAGCCGCACTGGCGGCACGGTGGTGCAGCGGTTAGCACTGTTGCCTCACAGAAGGGCCTGGGTTCAAATCCCAGCTTGGGACCTTTCTATGTGAAGGCTTTGTGTTCTCCCCATGTACTTCAGCTTCCCCTCACAGTCCAGAAGTTTGTGAATGGTTATCTGTGTTAGCTCTGTGACGGACTGGTGAGCTATCCAGGGTGTACTCCACCTTTCACCCCATGACAACTGGGACAGCTTCCGGCCCAGCTGTGACCCCCAAAAAGCCCTTTTTGTGAAGCTCTTTTCGTATCCAGTGACATCACTAATTAACCTAAATGTAGTGAGATTGACTCCCAGTTATCTTTTATAAAGTGTTACCAATCTCTTCTTTTTTTCAACCTGTCCCACATTTTTAGAAATGTGGCCTAAATATTCAAAATAAGCTCAAATATTTCAAACCACAATAACATTTTTCAGTTTTAACATTTAATATCTTTACTGTCTTCAAATAAAGAGAGGCTTTAAAACTTTTCTGGAAACAAGGTTGCATATTAAGACTTCACCAATAATTCAGTGCAATGTCAAGCATGATAATCTAGTGTTTAGGACTTTAACCACGCTGGAACTTGAAAAAGAGAAAAGAAACAGTGAGATCAATTTAGTGAGCGGGGTGATGCTGGCACATTTATTTTATTATGCTCATCTGCTGAGCTTGTTTTTTTTTTTTTCCTTCTTATTAACTTTTTATGTTTTTTTTTCCTTTTATTACCCCACATGGGTGCTTAAAATTTAATTGTCATATTTTATTGTTTATGAGATGCAGCCTTGATCATTTTGTTAGTCTTGAAAATGACATGAAAGACAAGTTTTCTTAAACACTTTTGAATGGCTCTTTGCCAGGATCGTTCTCTGATCCACTGCAAAAAGAGATGCAGTTCTTTTCTGCTTTTCTCCGCGCTCTTCATGGTGACACTTCAGCTAACCAACATTATCCTCCAAATGGATGAGCTGCTTCACTCGAGGTGATGGTGATGGAATATTGATGGCATTTTTAAGCCTTCTCTCCATCTCGAGATTGCATCGAGCGCCGCCGTAAAGTAAACCCACTGTTTCCTCCGAATCGATCAGAAATTAAGATTCAAATTTATTCAAATTCGAGAATTGCAATTATATTCATTCTGTTTGCACAAATGGAAGCAACACAGCATCTGCATAATTTCCCCTCAGGTGTATTTCTCGCTCTGCAGTCTGCACAAGTTTTGTCTTCGTCGTGGGATAACAGGGGTTTGATGTCTATGAATGCGGGAGGATGATGCCCTTTTTTTTGTGTCTTTATGTGCAACCTGGGATCATAAAGGCCACCAATGTTCTTATGATTTCTTAAGCATCTGGAAGAAAATAAACGTCAAATGAAAGGAGACAGAAGAGGTCAAGTGAAGTTTAAGAGCTAGGAGCAAAGTGGAGAATAGATAAAATTTTAAAAAAAGGGGATTTGTTGACTGAGAACAACCCCAGGATGTGTATTGACAGCACCAAAAGGAGACTAATGTGATTAGCTGGGTGGAAGATATTGAAAAGCAATAATACATAACCTGATCCTCTTCTTCTGCCTTCCTCTAAGCATCCCTTACATCCAGAATGTGATCTTCCAGAACAGCTCAATACTATGAATAATACTGAGCAATGAAAGTTTTAATTACTTAATCAGTTTTTGTACACGCGGACTCGGGCGTGCATTTTGTTTGCATTTCAGTGTTATTTAATGCAACAGCTGCATGCAACGAGGCTGATGGAGGCGTTTGTGTTTCTGCACATGCGTTTGTTAGGTGTGTAGTCGTCTCGCTTTTCGGCCCCATCATGCTTTCTGTTTCACTGGCAGTGATCAAAGGCCCCGTGTGCTCGCTCAAACGGCATACATGGCTGGTTGCTAATGTGCTGGAAATCCTCAGCGCAGAGACAAAATAAACTCGTGTGTGTGTGTGTGTGTGTGTGTGCGCGCGCACGCGCACGCGTGCATCTCACTGCGTGCACTCATACAACAGTCTTTGTAATGTATATGTCCATTTATCATAATTCAGGGCTCTAAACAATAAATCTGTATTCACTGGCATGGTTTTCTTTCCTGTTCTTGTTTTTTCCCCCATTATTTCATTTTCCTGCATATCTCTTTTCACATTACGCATTACAATAACCTCCTTACATTCCTGTATGTTTTTTGTTATTCAAGCCATAAAGCTCAGGCTTTCTCCACTGCACCCATTCATTTTATTCCCCAGGAAAAAAGGCCGGCAGCTGCATTGTCACGTAGCTGCAGATGATTGAATACTTTGTAAAAGCCAGACTAAATTCATGGATCCTGCCATGTGTAAAATAACCTCTATTAATGTGTTCATGTGTCACAGCAAATGAGCTCTTAAATATATTTGTGTTCTCAATAAATGGTTTCTAATTTTTTTTCCTAAAATGATGTAAATTTGATGTAACTTATCACGACTCACGTGCATACTCATTCATGATGGCTGCAGGCCGGGCCGTACAATACCAACCACAGCACTTTTTCTGAATGAAATACTTTGACTTGGTTTCTTTCCAGCAGGCTCAAGAAAAGATTAAAGAACAGACGAAAACATCCACTAACAAAATACTTGTTTTTACTCATGAAATCTGAAGCATCTGGTTGTGAAATTTTCAATGCAGGAAACAGTGTGTGTGAGATATTACACTGTGTCATTATTTATCGAACAAAAGCTAAGCCAAAATGCAGAAGCTGTGTGTGGAAAACTAAGAAATACTAGTCCTGCTACTACTAGTGTGAGCACCGTTTGCTGGACTGGAGCATTCAGGTAAGTGTTAGCACAATGCCAGGGAGAAAAGACATCGGTAATTCATGTTCCCATCAAACTGGGAAGGGTTATAAGGCCACTTCCAAAACAATTTGAAGTCCATTCCAGAGTCCGTCTGTCTGACAGCAAAAGCTTGTCTGAAATTAGGTCATGCAACAGGACAATGATCCCAGCACACCAACAGAATAGTGGGAAAGGAAAGGAATCAAGGTGTCAAAGTCCAGACCTCAACCTGATTGAAATGCTGTGGCAGGACCTTAAGAGAGCTGTGCATAAATTACTGCCCACAAAACTCAATGAACTGAATCAATGCTGTAAAGAAGAGTGGGCCAAAACTCCTCCACAACGATGGGAGAGACAGATGAAGTCATACAGAAAACAGTCTCTTCAAGTTAGTGCTGCTAGAGGTGGTTCTGCAAAGTGCTGAATAATAGTGTGTCTTTAGTTGTTCACCCACTGTTTCTGCATTTTGGCTTAGTGTTTCCTAAATAAATAATGGCAGTGTGAAATATGTGTTGTTGTATCTCTGAGCTTGCATTTACCTCATTTTAAGACAAAATTATTTTTTTATTATGTTTTGATACATAAAACCTTAAAATTGAAAGAGGTGATACTTTCTTTGTCACATGACCGGATGCCTAAATAGGTTTACAAGAGGGTGCTACCCGGGTGCTGCATGCAGGAGGCGACACACTACCTGCGCTATTTCACCGTGAGCCGGTGAAAGTAAAAATTCGGTACAAATAAGTCAGACCGGGGTGCCGTCATTTAAAGCTGTGACTTTTATGTACAGTTTCTTGAAGTAACAATACAAAGAGAAAGATGTGGCTTCGCGGTTCTCCAAGTTGAAAAACTCAAACACACTGAAGGCTCAAAAGCCATTAAATGAAAAATGTTTTCATCTGTTTTGTCCGCAGCAGTCAAGCTGTTACGCTGCAACCCTGCATGCAGATAGCGGTTAAGTTGTAAGACACGTTTGGATTATCTATGATGCATATCTTATTTAAGTGCTACTGACGTGTTGCAGTAATAACGTGCTGTGGAAGCATTTTGCCCGGCCATCGCTGGATGCTGATGTCTAAAGGTGAAATCCACTTCAGGGTCAAACCACAAACCCGGAATGCCACTGCTGATTGATTTACAGGGAGCTATTCTCTCATTTCACTCTCTCTAATAGGTCCTGTAATAGCCACTTGCGAAGCAGTTCTAAAAATTTTTTAACATATAATTGTGTTGCTTTATTGGTCTCCAGTCACGAGGTTAATGATTTAACTAGTGGGACTTTGTGAGAAACAGACACAAATTCAAATGGAGCTGGGATTTAGTCAACTGGTGTGCAGTTATTTTCCTTAATTGTTTCCTGAACTTTGCCCTTGAGGTTTTCCCTGACCCGGCATATCCTGATGAGGCAAAATGACAGACGTGAATTTAGGAAGACGGAATACGGGAGACCTGGGTGTGAGTGCTCGCGGATGTGTGTAAATGTGGTTGTTCTGGTACGGACCAGGCGGCAGCAAAGCCAAAAGTACCTCATTTACTTCTGACACGAACTCCTCCATCATCTCTATGCTTGAAGCCTGGATTTATTCCTGAACCTTTCCAGTGAAATTGTTCCCACAAGCTAAATGATGTTTTAAAGGGGACTTAATGACTACAGAGGTTCCCACATTAATGTCCTTTGTTTTCTTGGCTAAAATAGTTTTGAACGAGAGATGAAGATCTGAGACTTCTGACAAATGTCGGCCAGCTTCTGTCACAAAAACAAAAGCAGTGCTTGATTTTCATCCATCCACTTAATCTCCGTCACATGTCAGCCCACAACTATCCACCCTGCCTCCATCGCAACCTTTTCACCAAAGCTCGAGTGGATTAACCATTACAGAAATATCAAAAGTGATTTTGGTGATTACCAGCAGTGTTAAGTGAGGGCAGCTACACTGGGTGGTGGTCTACGAATAGGAAAGCAGTTATTTCCCTTAAATATTTTTGCATGTGTTGAGGGTTCAGAGCCATGACAGCACTTATGAAGCAAACTGAATATTTAGATATTAGTTGTTCCGAAATGTTGGGCGTGAAAGTGTTGTGCACTTGAGATTTGAACCCCCGTCAAACAAATCTCAACACAGAGAACTTAAACTTGGTAAGTTTCTATCCCTCTTAATCAAGCAAAGCATCAACTGGAAAGTTATAGCTGTTCTGAACGGTTCATTTTGGTAAGAGTGAGAGGTCGCACAGGCACAAATTTGGCAAATTGTGTGTGTGTGTGTGTGTGTGTGTGTGAAGTGGATACTGACCTTGCTGCAGCGTGCAGACCGTTCACAGTCCAGAC
>JAVDPK010000854.1:231887-251357 GCA_034780415.1 Cichlasoma orientale | reverse complement strand
GCCAGCATCCAAAGAAGAGCTTTGAATGTCCTTCAAGGAGTCTGGAGAACCAGTCCAGAAGATTACTTAAAGAAATTATAAGAAAGCTGCCTAAGAGAGCTCAGGCTGTGTTGAAGGATTAAGGTGGTCATGCCAAATATTGTCTTTCAAGCTTGTTAGTGTTAGTGTATAAACGCTTATATATTGTAGTTCCATGTATGCTTGCACGTGTTTCAGTAAATTACTATGAAGCACATTTTTTCCAATTTTCCTAAAATACATAAAGAAATGAGGCGTGCCTCACGTCATTTATACTGCAGCAGGACAGTGAACACACCACAGCTTTGAAGAACTACTTTAGGTCTAAAGGGGAAAACGGACTGCTGAGTGTCATGTTTATTTGACAGGTTAAGCATTTATGAGGACACCTGGAGACCCAGAAAGCTGAAGCATCTACAGAAAGTTCTGTAGAACATTGTTACATCTTGTGCAAAGATTTGGAGTCCTATGAAGTTCAGATGGTGCTGTCATTGAAGCCAAAGGGGGCAGATCAAATAGGAAGATTTTTTTTTTTTTTTATTTCGCAGAATAAACTTTCACTCAATTGTTTAAACTGAAATATTTTTAATGAAACATGTCATTAGATAATTCTTCTTCTTCTTTTTCTTTTGGATGCTCACTTTAGGGGTCATCACAGTGGATCATCTGCCTCCATCTTATCATATCCTTAGCATCCTCCTCAGTCATCCAGGTCATAGCAGTCTCTGGAGCTTGAAAAAGGGCGACTGGACGTTTCACCTCTCATCCGAAAGGCTTCTTCAGTTCTCAAACCAAATGCTGGAGAGACCCAGGTATTTAAACTCCTGTGGGTGTAGTCCCCCAGAGGTGGTTATGACCCTCTATTGGTCATGTGCATAATCACATGTGCCAAGGTGTGAAAGGAGGCGTGGGTCATTTCAATCAGTTGTTTCATGTGACCTATTGAGGTCACTGGAACAAAGGTGTGAATGGGGGATCAGACGACTGGGAAGGGAGCTCAGGACAGCACTGTAAGCGGGGGGAGAGCTGGTGACGTAATCCACCTCCTCTGTTCAATGATGGTTGTTCACAGCGGACATAGATGCTTCTTTTACTCTTCTTTCAAAACATCTGTCTTCCCTGTCCAAAATGTGAACAAAAGAGCACCCTTTCTCCTTCAGATGCAGATGTGCAGCTGAGTCTCGTCCTGTCGAGGTGGCCCTTCCATGTTGTGCCATTCGTTTGTGAAGAGGCCTCTGCACTCCCAGCACTCCACCTCTTGTCTTTTTTGTCAGTGCCGCTGTGTCCAATCCATGCATCACAGCAGGTCTCACTACCATGCTTGCAGTTTTAGCTGTCAAACAGGCAACCATGAACAATGAGAAAGTATCAGTGTGGAAACAATTTCCTGTTCTGAGAAACAGGAACTTAACAACATCTGTCTCACATGAAAAACTGATTCAAAATTAGCCCTTTGGTATAAATGTTGGAGATGCACTCTCACTTCTTTTACACACGGTTCTCTAATCTTTTTGCGCCAGCAGTTTCCAACCACAGCGCCATCACCGTGACACGATGATCCCGATTCTCTGCCTCTCCACAAAATTTGGCGTGGCAGTTTTTGTGTAATCTTACTGACAGGCAAACAGTACCAACTGTGTACCTCTCTCAAGCAAGCGGTGTCTGTGACGCCTTCCAATATGCCTTCCAATATGAGCTACTCACTGTGACAGAAAGCTTCAAAAAGACATTGTTTATGTTAACTCAACTTCCTTTTCGGGTTTTAAAGACACCGAAATCCTTTCAAACAATGTCAATTACTCCGTTTTGCTAACAATTAGCCAAAGCGTGCCTCCAGAGTGCTGCATGAGATGGCTTGGTCTCCACCATCACCTGACCTAAACCCAGCTGAGATGGGCTGTGTCAGACCACCAAGCAGCCAATGTTCAGCACATGTGAGGAATTACTTCAAGACTGCTGGAAAAATCATTTCAGGTAAGAAAGTACATGGAGTTGGTTTAGAGTATTTGTTGATATAAAGGGAAATATCTTTTTTTTTTTTTTACAAAGAATATGTACGTGTCATTTCATAGTTTGATGTGTTTTCACACTGAATTGAAGTCCTAAAAAAGTTTATCAGTGATGCCACTCATGTGCTCTGTGGCTTTAAGTGAAAGCTTATGTGGCGTAAACTGTCATCACATTTTGTAGAATATATTTTATAGAATATGTCGCTTTGATTGTTTTGTGTGTGTGTGTGTGTGTGTGTCTATCTCAGTCTGCCCCACATCCATGAGTCACTATCTGTCCCCAGCTACCAGCCTCCACCTCTAGTCAACTGCTGAGGATGTCTCACCCCATTTATACCGTGTGACATATTCCAGAGACAAACCAAGTGAGCTTGAAGGCTGTAACGGAGAAAAAGTTTAGTTTAATGTGTTCACATCACAACACATCACCCACCCAACCCCCATTATGAGGGAATCCCCAGTACGTAAACAACATGACGTAGTAAGATGCTCTGGTCTTGATACAGTACATTGCCCCCTTCTCGACCCTCCGTGGCCCATGTGCACCCTCCGACAGCTATCCGGGCTCGGACTCGGTTCATACTGAGAGGGCGGATCAGCCAAATTAGGGCTGGGATATCCCTGTGTCAAGGTGTCTCAGGCTGATAGCAATGTTTGCCACTATCACCCCCCAGCCACCCCCCTCCAGGTTGCCCACCAGCCAACCAGAGGAGCAGTAGGGTATTGCACCTCTTGCGGTCGACGTAGTTTCATATGGGTGTTCCCGCTACTCGAGTTTTCTTGCCGTATTTGTCTTTTCATTTTTTCTGGCTCATTTTGTCACCGGGCTCGTCAAAGCTGACAGAACAGCTCGGCCTGTGATCGGCCCATTTCCTCTGCTGGAGACCAGGTAGGAGCACCTGTATACAGGTAGGGGTGTTCTCACTTCTGGGAGGGTTTAGAGACACATTTTGGCATTAATGTTCCACATGGAAGGGGTCAAACAGGATGGATACCTGAATGTACCCCAGCAGAAAAGTGAAGTCAAGCTATTTATGCCTCTTCCATATTTGTAAGATAAAAAATAGAATTTTAGAATTAAATTATTTTGTTTGGTAATTTTCCATGAAATGAATGGTAACCTTTTTGAACATTTGTCGTGCATATTTGTTGCCATATATCAAACATTTTTCTTGCTAATTTCAAGGCGTGATAGAACACGTGCATCATATTTTGATTTCCATCATTTCTTTTGGCATTCTTTGAACTATATATCAACTTCATATTCTGACTTTGTCTTAAAGAATCTGCATATTTTCAGCGCTACACAGCAAAATATCTTTATCAGCAAATGACAACGCCTTCCTAACACTAATCATTCGAATGTTTGCTCCAAGAATTACAAAAATCGTTAATCTGAACAGGTATAAAGTGGACGTGTAATAAGAAGGCTGTATTTTTCTACTGTTTTAACTGTTACGTTAAGCTGCCATTTACAACAAAAAGTGCAAGACTTGCTCATTTGTTTGAAAAATGGACATACAATACACTAAAAAAAATTACAGTTAGAAATTATAAGAACCATATTGTCTAAATGTTTTCTAATACTTTAGGGTTCAGCGTCAAATTGTCAGCAATTTTGCTGTTGAGGATAACAGACGCGTCTCGTTGAAGGGTGTAACCCAGAGATAAGACTCTGTACGGCCTTCTATTTCAGCTGTAACGTGGTTCATATTCTTAACGGCTGATTGATTATCTGCCCTCAGCCGCGACTCTGCTGACGAACTGTGATGGCAGATTGTGGATTCTTCATTAAAATTGCCTCCGAAACTTCAAAGCGGGTTTTGCTGTGAACAGTTAGTGGATAAAAAAAAAAGTTCCTCGGTAGTAAAAATACCAACCAGACTACAGACCAGTATACTGTAATTGTTTAATTGTGTATATTTGTTGTAAATCCAGTGCTGTGGGTACACCTGTCTGAAATACCACAAAATCCTAGCAGATAAAACAGTTGTCTTGTGCTTGGTCCATAGTGAGATGACATCTCTTATTGTTTTTATGTTTATGCTCATTCATATTCTACCTTAGGGAATGCACAAAAGTAGCTGAAAGCTGGGAGGACAGATAAGTCAACATCCATGGAAGAAAACTTCACATTTAAGGAGGTTGGATTTTTTTTTTTTTTGTGATCTAACACCTTCATTTTAATCCATCAATTTCACTTTGTTTTTATCCATTTCCATCCAGCTCTTTCAATTACTTCTTTTACAACTTTGCTCACATCTAGGGCAGTGACATGTCATATGAAGACAGTGGCTCGGCCTTCCCTTCTCCACTGAGACTGTGAGTTCCTCCTGTCGTCTTTAAACAGAACTGCACTCCGTGTTTGCACTGAAATTGTGCGCCCTATTTCTGATAAGCGGGCCCTTTCTTGCCCTCAACTGAGAATTGTTTTGCCACAACAGCTTCCTCCAATTAAGTGCCGATTTTTAGTTCCAGGTAAAACTGTTAGAATTTAACTAGTGTGTCTGTTAAGTTTGCATCACAGAGGCCGTCTATGGAGTTTTTTGTTTTGGTCTGATTTTTGCGTCTTTTGGCTAATTGTTTGGGTTTTACCATATAGCACTGAGTTTCATATATATATATATATATATATATATATATATAAACTTGGGGCCTGAAGTAACCCAGAAAGTAACCCAGAAAGCAGCTAACAGATTAGTTGAGCAACCCTGCCATCTTGTGGCCATTTTCGGAATAGCAGTAAAGATAGACTTTGACTGTTTTGATTAGCTTGATTGATTTAATCAAGGAGACTGAGAGGCTTAGATTGCCAAAAGCAGTCACAGGCTTCAAAGTCAATTTACCTACAAAGACAAATAATGAAATGTAATCAAAAAAAAAATCTGAATCGCTGATCACTTTACAAACTGTAAGACCACACATGCACATTGTCTTTAGGATTTGGTGAGATGTTGGAAGTTGATTTTGAGCAGAGCTCATAATGAGCCCTGATCATAATTAGTGTTTTTCTGTCTTGCTACCACCAGGACTATACCAGGTCAGAGTGACATTTTTGACCTTGAAAGGGGGAGGGAGGAAGGGGAAGATGACGAGCCATCTCCGGAGCCCATCGTCATTCCCTGCAATCCAGACGGTAAACTCCTCTGAAAGTCTGTGCAGGTGTTTGATTTTATATATCTGTGCACAAATCACTCCTCTGTCTCTTCATTTCAGCTTTTCTGAACCTGAATACCAATGCCACTACAAGAGGGGATGCTCAAGTTGGTCTACATTTTTTAACCTTTCAAATCAAATATTAAAAATTCATGACTGCAGTCCATCATTTATTGTCATGTTTTTAACTAATCACACTGAATTATCCCAGGCCTATGTGGAGCTGAATGAGCTCCAGGGCAACATCTGGCAGGAGACTAGCCGCTGGGTGGGCTATGAGGAGAACCTCAACCCTGCCACAGGAACATGGGTTCCTTCTCACATCTCCTATCTCACCTTTAACAGCCTGCTCCAGGTCCGCAAAGTCATGAGTACAGGTGAGGTTGGAGGTTTGCATGTGCCCAAATTAGTGTCTCACTTTGAAGAAATTCAAACTTTAATGTGAATTGTTGACCAGAAAAAAAATTTTGAAGGCTAAAAAAAACCAAACTTCTGTCTTACATTTTCCCAGGCGCTGTCATCTTTGACCTGAATGCCAGCAATCTGGATTCTGTGGCTGAGAAAGTGGTTGACGAGCTGGTGAGAAAAAATGAGATCCGTTCCGGAGATCGAGATGACCTCCTGAGAGCTCTCCTGATGAAACGCAGGTAACCCGTGGGGCGCATGTTTCCTTTGCGAGATGCTAATGCCTTAAACATGATTGCTCATTTGATTTTTCTCCTTCCAGTCAGTCTGAGGGACCTGTGATCTTTCCCTCTGGAGACATTCAGATGCAGGCCTTTTCTGTCGCAAAGAAGGTACAAATGTGGGAGGATTTAATACAAATTAATGCATTTCTATTTTTCTAAATCAGATTTATTTGTCAGCATAGCAGAGCTGACATGTTGTACTGCTTTACCTCTTCTCTTTGCAGAGAGACACCTCTGATAACATAGAGGCTTCAATTGTCCTCTCAGGTATGACTAGATTTTTCTGACCCATTAATTTATCTCCAGTTTTTTTGCATGTTGCTCTGGAGCAGATATATCTAAACGAGCCTGTTTCCCGCAGGTGCTCTGGACCTCCTGCATAAGCCAGTGTTGGCCTTCGTCAGGCTGAGCCACTCTGTGGTGATAGAGAACATCCTGGAGACTACTGTCCCCATTCGCTTCGTCTTTGTGTTGGTGGGCCCCAGCGATAGCGGATTAAACTTCAGTGAATGTGGCCGCACCATGGGTGCCCTGATGGCTGACTGGGTGAGAGAGAAGAGGAAGTGTGAAAATAATGGCAAAGCAGTCAAAGGAAAAACACCTCATTTGTTTGGTTTGCAGGTGAGTCCAAACTTATATCTCTCTGTGTCTGCCAGGTGTTCTGTCTGGAAGCTTACTTGGCTCAGACTCCAAAAGATCTCACCGATGCCATCGCCGACTTCATGGACTGCAGCATTGTGATTCCTCCCACTGAGATCCAAGATAAGGCCATGTTGGAGCCAGTGATTGACTTCCAGAAAAAACTGTTGTGTGACAGGCTCCGTTCCACTGACCCCCGTCTTGCCTTTGGAGACAGGGCTAAAGGTCAGCATGCATCTGAGATAAGAAGTTCCTCCACTCTTTTTTTTCCAGTAACAACAGCCAGTAAAGTTTTGGGTGAAACGCAGCCTTAAGTTTTAAAAGCTCAACACCATCAAAATCATGTGTAACACCTTTAGATCAAAGGTATAATAGAAGAAAAAAATATAACGAAAAGAAAAAAAGTTCTATAAAAGAATCTCATACTTAAGGAGTCGAAGATTTATAGTAATAAATAAGGTTAAATTGATCTGTTTGATTTTTCTAGCTGTGAAATCTGAAGGCCCGAAGGAGGACCCTCTGGCCCGAACAGGCTATCCTTTTGGTGGGATGGTGAAGGACATAAAGCGCCGGTACCGCCACTACATCAGCGACTACACAGACGCTCTGAACCCTCAGGTGCTTGCTGCCGTCATCTTCATCTACTTCGCTGCGCTGTCTCCAGCCATCACCTTCGGAGGCCTTCTAGGTAAAAGAGAGAGGCATTCGATTTTGCGGGCTTAATTCATCTTTTTTTTGGTTTGTTTTATTAATATTTTTCTTTAATGTCTGAACCCAGCTGACAAAACGGAAAAAATGATGGGCGTGTCAGAGCTTATGATCTCCACTGCCGTCCAGGGGGTCATCTTCTGTTTGATTGCCGCCCAGCCCGTCCTTGTCATTGGCTTCTCCGGACCGCTGCTGGTGTTTGAGGAAGCTTTTTTCTCTGTATGTGAAAATTTGTTAAACGTTAAAACTCCAGCACGCAATCTGTTGAAAGCTCCTTTTAAAATTCCTTCCTTTTGTTCCTCTCTCAATAGTTCTGCAAGATGCAGGGCATTGAGTACATCGTAGGCCGCATATGGGTGGGCATGTGGCTGATACTGATCGTGGTTCTCATCGTGGCGATGGAGGGCAGCTTCCTGGTCCGATACATTTCCCGCTTCACCCAAGAAATCTTCTCCATTCTCATCTCGCTCATCTTCATCTATGAGACCTTCAATAAGCTCTTTAAGGTTTCCTCATCTCATTCCTCCATCCGTTTTTACAGCATCGTTTCCATTTCTGTAACCGCCTTTGTTTGATCTCCGTCTCTCTCGTACCTTCTCAGATCTTTAAAACGCACCCTTTGATCCTGAACTACGAACATCTGAATGATACACTAGACAACCCCTTCCACCCAATCATCACGGAGCACGTTGAGACCCATCCAGATGGCAACGTAACCATTCATGAGGTGGAGATAGAACGGGCATACCCCAACACTGCCCTGCTCTCTATGTGCCTGATGTTTGGCTGCTTCTTCGTTGCATACTTCCTGCGTCAGTTTAAGAGTGGTCATTTCCTCCCTGGCCCCGTAAGATCAAATATTGAACAGACTCTAAAGTATTTTAAATGAACACTTTATTTATATACTGGGATTCTGACCCTTTTGTACCCTTTGCTCTCTCTCTCTCACTAGATTCGTCATTTGATTGGAGATTTCGGAGTCCCCATTGCTATTTTCTTCATGATTGCGGTGGATATCAGCATTGAAGACGCTTACACTCAGGTGAGCGTTAAATAGTGTGAAAAATGCTCACGTATTTGTGTGCATTTAATTACATAGGCAATATTATCAGCAGCTCTTTACAATCTTTGCATTTTCTAGCTCTCAAAGAAAGACTGAATCAAACCAAAGCTCAGGAATTTTACATTAGATTAGTTTAAAAAAAAAAAAAAGCCAAACAATCGAATCTTTAACTCTGTCTTTCTAATTGGCATCATCATTTTGTCTTCTCATAGAAACTGGTTGTGCCGAAAGGTGTTGAAGTGACAAACCCCAAGGTCAGAGGCTGGTTTATCAACCCCCTGGGAGAAAAGAAGCCTTTCCCCATCTGGATGATGGGTGCCAGCTGTATACCTGCAGTGCTCGTCTTCATCCTCATCTTCCTTGAGTCCCAAATTACCACGTGAGTAACGCTTTAAACAATTTCTCGATGTGACTCTAACTAAACAAAATTTCGAGAAGCTATTTGAGAAATTGCTTTCTTATGTCCGCTGCCAATCCCAGGCTGATTGTGAGCAAACCGGAAAGGAAAATGGTGAAAGGATCGGGTTTCCATTGGGACCTCCTCATCCTGGTCACCATGGGAGGAGTCTTATCTCTCTTTGGGGTCCCTTGGTTGAGCGCTGCCACTGTGCGATCCGTGACCCACGCCAACGCTCTCACCGTCATGTCCAAAGGCCCCAAACCGGAGATTGAGAAAGTGGTTGAGCAGAGGGTCAGCGGCATGATTGTGGCCATCATGATTGGTAGGTGGTGCCATCTACAGCAACGACGGATTCACAGCAGGGTCTGAATAAATAACCATTCTGCCTCTCATGCCTGTATTTTTTTATGTGGTTTTCAGGAGTTTCTATTTACATGGAGCCTATACTGAAGATGATTCCAATGACGGCCTTGTTTGGCATCTTCCTCTATATGGGTATCACTTCTCTAAATGGAATCCAGATGTGGGACAGGATGCTTCTCCTCATTACTCCCAAGAAATACCACCCTCCTGATGCCTACGCCACCAGGGTATCTATTCAGCACAAATACAGTTTACTTTATGCTAATCATAATACATTTGTAGATGATTTGGTCCAGAGCACAGATATTTAAAAGGACCTCAGCACCAAAGCCCATGGTTGCATCTGTTTACAACTCTTTCTTGTATTTGTTATTTTGCATGTCTTTGTAGCTCTGTGCCTCACATTTGCATCTTTGTGATAATTTTTTACCTCGTTGTCATTTTCACTGAGTTTCCAAGAACTGATAACAATACCTTCAAATAAAGGTTATAGCTCATGGCCGCTTCCATTTAGACTATGCATGCCATCCAAGTCCAATAGTGTAATAAAATGGTAATTCGTGTATTTATCACCCTTTCATGTTGTCATTTGTGCAGGTGAGTACCATGCGAATGCATTTGTTCACTGCGATCCAGCTCGTGTGCCTGGCTGTCCTCTGGGTGGTGAAGATGAGTCCCTTCTCCTTGGCTCTGCCTTTTGTTCTCATTCTGACCGTCCCTCTGCGCATGTTCATGACCGGCAGGCTCTTCTCTGTCATGGACATGAAATGTGTAAGTACTTGTCTATATATATATTTTTTTTTTCACATTTACCTCTTCACGTTATTCCATACGCAGTTTTCCTTGCGGTAACCCGAGGCGCTTGTGTTGCAGCTGGATGCTGACGATGCCAAAGTGACATTTGATGAGGACGAGTAGGACGGGTCCCTACAGCCATAAACATCACCAAAACCATTCAGATTTAATTCACAAATTTGATGCCAGTTCTTTGTAGTTTCAAACTGTTCCATTGTTATCTTTAAAGGACATTGCCTGACATTTATTTAAGTAATATGTGAGTTCTGCATCTAAAATTTTGTTTGTGACGAACCAGAATATAGTCCATTTGGTCATCAAGTCGCAGTAGGAATTACTACCTATTATTTTCATGTTTTGAGATCTCTTTTTTTAAGGTATTAGTGGCTGTTTATATAATTAGATACAGAGTGATATTTTCTCTCAGGAAAAAAAAGGTGAATTTTGCATATAAGAGGTATTTTTCCCTTGAGAGGGATCCATTTATATTATTTTCTTTCAGTGCTCAGTTCCAGTTTGGCTTTAATGTTACAACAGTGCAGTTACATGGTAGTTCTGCCCATGTTATAATAATGTAATTTTATCTTACGTTAAAGGAAATTTGATTATCAGCTCTTTAGATATGCACAAATAACAAATAACGTGCCTTTTGTCCATACAGTAGCAGATGATTCCAAAAAAAAAAAAAAAAAAGAAGTTTGAAATTGTTTCTGAAGTTTTCCTCATTTATTTTGTGTATTGTTTATGCAACATTTTAGTCTTTTCTGTTCATCTGGCTTATGTAGAATGTGAATGCGCTGATTTTAAGTGTTTAATTGCTTTGTGATTCTAGAATGGGATGTGCAGTGTTAGGTAGATAGTTGATGATGAGATCTTATTGTTTGAATTGATTGTTATACTGATGACATAATCAGGTAAAACTCTATGTACATTTTTCTTGTTGTGCATTTTATGTTGCCCATCACATTTGTGTGCAAAACACTGTACGTGCTATGAATTTCACTTTATTAAAAAACATAAATAAAGACAACCTTAAAGTGCATGTTTTCAGAAGTGCGTTAAGTAACACCATATGTCTCATCACATGACATTTTATTCTTAATTTATTCTGTAAGTAAGAGGAGAGGTTGTGAGGAGCATATCTGCCACTCAGCTGCATGCTGCCTTCAAAGATTTCAAGTAAAGTTCATTGTCCTGTTGCTATCTGAAAGACATGGTGGATGTATTCTTAACCACTCTTAGCCTGAAATATAATAATGATAATGATAATAATGACCTAGAGGGCCCCATTAAACAGCATGCTGCTTTCTTTCCGAGACTGGTAAAGTCTGTTTAGATTAGATGACTAAGTAATACAAAGACATTACAAAGAAACCAGTGACATGTCACATCATACATAGAAATACAACAAAATACAAAACCATGACGTTGCAAAATACATATTTAATGTAATTTTATTTCATGATGTTACTTTTCAACAAAGCTTCTAACTTTTAATCAAGACAAATATAGGTGAACCAGCTGATTTTTACTGCTTCTTAAATAGTGCAGCTGCTTTGCTTCAACATCATAATATTAAATGACAACAGAGGTAAATGCACTGAGAAACAAAGAATTTGGGGAATTGAACACTGCAGGAAAAGAATAAATTACTCATTCTAAGTTTTAACAACTTTGCACACTACACTGTGTAACTGCTTAAGTGCCCTGGTCTCTTTACAAGCAGCTTTGCGTGTTTGTTTACTGTGACATCTTGTGACGTTAGATCAACTCTAAATTACTTAAGCACATCTTTATTTTCTCTGAGCTCGCGTCTCTAGCAAAGATACCCGGTTTTCCCACACCAAGGAAACGCAACACGGTTTAACTAGGCCGAGGGCCTGAAAGTCATTTGTTTTCCCTGAATCGGACTGCCTGGATTGGATGGCCGGGGGTTCCGCCCACAAACACACAAGGTGGAGTTGAAAAGCAAAACATGCTGGACCAAAATGAAGCTGTCATACAGCCGCTTACAATTTATAAAAAGAGGTTAGGAGCAGTGAGAAACGGGTCGGATTCTGCTTTATAAATATTTTACCTAGTTATAGTTTATGTGGGAGTCTGACATTGATAAGTAAAAATTGTAAAGTTTTGTTTGCTTTTGATATAAACACTGAAAGGAGAACGTGAAGTGATCCGGTTGCATACATTTTTATAATCACCTGCATAACGCTGGCTTTCATTGCACTCTCGGTGACTTGATAAAGTACTCGGGGGTGCAAACTTCGGCTGCAGATGTGACAGGGTCGGCCTGCGGGAGTAAAACTAATCGCCCTCGGTTGTATTCAAACTGAACGGCGCTAGATCGGAAAAAAATGTCGAGGTCTCGGCGTAGCGAAATGGTTGGATGGAGAGAGAAGAGCTGCTGCGCGCTGAGTGGAGGGAGACGGCGAGTGAGATGGAGGCGGGGGGGAAGGACCATCTCTGCGGGGACTGGAGCCCAGGACCGACGGCGCAGTGCTGGCTATCGTTCAACCCTCCCCTTCTTCCTCCACAGCGACACCGAGGCTCACGCTGAGAAACAGGTAAGCCAACACAACAGCCGCTCGGCTACATTAAAGACTGCGCGGACGCGATAAACAAAAATACACCTAAACGCGATAAATATACATTTAGCATTTGCTTTTGTGTTCTCGTAAAGCGCCTCGGTCGGTAGCCTCTTTGTAGTGGCGAAATAAACCGACGGTGGCAGGGTACAGACGAGGTCGGCCATACCCGAATTTCTTATCCCAAACAGCGGGGAAGAAACTGGATGTAAGACCCGGAGGTAAACGTGTTATTATTCTAAAATAACACGCAAAAACCACTCTTTTGAGTTGATGCCTTCATCGAAACTCGACTGTTTATGATGTAAAGGGGGTATTTGCGTAGGAGAAAACACGGTGGTTTCCGCGCCGAGACCTCCATGCGGCTGTTGGCGGAACAGCCAGCCGCCTCTCTCGGTTAGCCATCAGGGATCTCAGTTTAATATCTCACCGTGCAGAGACTCGCCCTCTCTCTCCCCCTCTCTCTCACTGGTTAGCCCAGAACCTCCGACGACCGAGCTCGGAGAACCCGCCTTTTTGCCCTCGCTTATACGCTTTTGGATCGAGGGAAGGGAGTCTGCGACGCCCTGGCTTTAGTTTTAAGCTCCGTTTCTCTGTGAGTGCAGTGCGCCATTGGACCTTGTCACGGTAGGTTTCCTTGTAGAGCAGAGCTGAAGCATGGCGGACCTGGAGCTGTTTGTCGCGCCAGAGAAGCTACTCAGCCGCGGTTGTTAACATGTTTCCTCGGAGCTTTAGCTGATGATTTTAGATGCAGTTTAACGCTACAATCCTGCAACCGGAACTGTAAGCAGCTACAGTTAAAACTGATTAAAAAAATCTGGTCGATGCGATAATGTTTGGCCCTTAAAAAACATTTTCCATTTTCTTCTTTCTTCCTGCGCCTCCGCAAGTCTTTCCAACCAACCACCACGTTATTTAACTTACGTCGGGCATTTTTACGATTTGTTAAAACTTGCTATTAATCCCTCTGCGGTGCCCATTGTAAAATAAGCTGCCCTTAAATAACGCTAGCTAAATAAAAACAGCTACGTGATTTACATTATTTGTTGTAAACAGCAGCTACGTTAATGTGGTCGAGGTCTACACTTCTGGACACGAAATTGTTCTTAGATGCCAACAAGCCTACAGCCTTGTATTAAATAACATTTTTAAAAGGTATAGCTAATATTTAAAGAAAAATGTCTAATTTAAGCCGCATTTTTGGTGTCAAATCGTCTTTGCTCGTGTTAAAACCTCGGCATCCCGGTTTATCACCCATATTGTAATTATAATGAAATTTAAGATCAATTTATGTTCTAACAGCTGTCTTATGTACAATGTGGCGGTCCTTTAGTTACATAAATGGTGAAATCGATCGTTTAAATGTAGCTAGGTCACACGGTGGACACCACAGTGAGCTGGGGCCATCAAGGACAAGATGAACAACGAGCAGCCGCCATCATTGGAGCGCAGCTCGGTTACGCCTCGCTAAAGAATGCTCTGGATTTTGCTGGCAAATCCCACCGCTAAACGCCTAAATCATGAATAAAGTGGCCTGCAGATAACTTTAAAACATATTTATTAGCTGTAAACTAATCTTATTTCCATTTCCTCGCTCCTGTCTCGGTAAACATTAGAGCAGAAGATTATAGGTTTGCGTGGCGGAGCTAGATCAGCGCCCAACGGTGATGAGGCGCCTTTGCCGAGTGGCGCATTTGGCTGCAGTGCTTCCAAGCTACCATTCCCCTTTCTCGGAGACCGAAAGCAGATCCCTCGTCCGTGGTCAGCTGGTCGCCTACAGCTGCCTGTCCGTCCACGTCCATTCGTTTCCTCCTTCCGTGGATCCTCCCCAACCTCCGCTCCGACAGAAAATCCTCCATTACCGAGCAGACCAAACGAGAAAATGGTCGCTCCTGTGTGTCCACGATACTTTTGTTGTGGAATAAGGACAGTACTAATACGCCAAATTCCGGTTGGCAAAATTTGCTCGACGGAGACTCCTGTTGTCGTAGCTAGATGTGCTAGTTGAAGCCCTCCGCAGTGTTATTTGAGATTTGAAGCCGTCACAAGCAATAGCCTATGTCTCACCATGTAGCGTAAACGTTTAAGGGGCGGTGTAATGAACATAAACCATTATGTCGAGCCAAATTTAAATTTAACGACTCTGAATCGTCAGTATTACCTTCTATATTAAGAACTAACCACTTTATTTAGTAATTAACCTCACTTATATAAATAAGAGAGAATAAAATTAATTACTATTTTAACGAATACGACTCTTTCTGATTAAAGGTAATAAACAAGAATCTGTATATTATAGATTGCTGTTTGGTTCTTGATTGAAGTTAATATGTAAGATATATTTAAATAATGTGATTTTTGTTTCTTTTTGCAGATCCAAGACAGAACAACCACAAATGAATGGAGAAATGGAGGCAGCAGCACAAGACCAAGGTGGGATTTTGCAACAGCTGTTTTTAAAGTGATTTATGGATTAATCAGGGTGAAACGGCTCTTTTCATAACCTTGTATATTAAGTCAACATTTTTACATTTGATTAATGTAGTTGTTCCTGTAAGAATTATGGCAATGGATTTACAATATATGATTTAGACACTTATTAGTTGTTGTTTTTTTTGTCAGAATATTCTGAGATACACAAAAGGCCACTTATTACTGGTCAGACATTTGGATGGATCTTTTTTTTTTCCCCCTTTTTATGATTTTTATGTCTCTTTTTTTTACATTGTCACAGTGTGGGCGCAGGATGACCTTTTAAAACTGCTGGAGGCCATGAAAGTGGCCCTTCCACAGAAAGACCTGACTAAATACAAAACATCAGAGTCCCACCTCGACTGGCAGAAAGTTGCCTTCAATTCCTACACAGCAGATATGTGCAAGCAGAAATGGCAGGAGGTCTCTAAAGAGGTGAGTTCATATGTATTGATTTCCTCCCAAGTCAGATTTCTCTGCTAAGTCAAATTTAGTCATCTGCTGAGTTTCTGTGTTTTGTTTTCCTGCCAAACGCAGATTCGTAAATTCAGGACCCTGACAGAATTGATAGTTGACGCTCAAGACTACATAAAGAACCCCTACAAGGGCAAGAAAATAAAGGTGAGTCCAAATCAATATTTTGCTAAATTTATGGACAGCCAGCTGTGTTGGTGGAGTTTAAGGTTTAAGTAATTTCACCCCCTTTTCCTCCCACAGAAACACCCAGATTTCCCCAAGAAGCCTTTGACTCCATACTTCCGTTTCTTCATGGAGAAGAGGGCCAAGTATGCAAAGCTGCACCCTGAGATGAGCAACCTAGACCTTACTAAAATCCTCTCCAAGAAGTACAGGGAGCTGCCTGATAAAAAGAAGGTCAGCCAAAGACAAACACCATCACTGTCTGTCATACTTTTTTTTTTTTTTTTTAAAGTTTCAACTATTCTAAGAACAATAATGTTTTCTTATAGAAAAAATATGTTGATGACTTCTTACGAGACAAGGAAGTATTTGTGCATAGCATGATGAAATTCAGGTAAGATTCTGACTCACTACTATCTCGTTTTGAAAAGTAGCCATAACACAAGGTAAAATAAGCCTGCCCGTGCATTATCATAAAGCATAATACCTGTGTTTAAATGTTTTTCTTATGATGTGGAAACAGGGAAGAACATCCAGACCTGGTGGAGAGCATGACCAAGAAAGGTTCAAATGTACCAGAGAAGCCCAAGACGCCCCAGCAGTTGTGGTACAACCATGAGAAGAAGGCCTTCCTCAAGCTGCACCCCGATGTGAGCTCAGCCATTCTCGGCACACAGAATGCAACCTCTTAACCTCTTTCAGAGATGTTTACTTTATTTATTTGTGTCTGACTCCAGGCAACCACCAAAGACATTAAAGATAATCTTAGCAAACAGTGGACACAACTTCCTGACAAAAAGAGGCTCAAATGGATCGGCAAGTCCCTGGAACAGCAGAAGCAGTATGAGGTGAGGCAAGAGTGAGTGTGTGATTGTCTTATAGAAGGGACAAAAGGCGAGGGCTTTTAACTGTGGGTTCTTTTTTTCCTTTTTTTGCAATCTTCCAGGAGACAATGCGGGAATACATCCAACAGCACCCAGAGTTAAACATGACCCAGGAAGACATTGTAAAGTCCACCCTGACTAAGGCGGAGCGACACCTGAAGGACAAATCCGACGGCCGACCTGACAAACCGCCTCCGTGAGTGCCGGCTGCACATCTGAAGTATCTGATTTTGTAGGTCGCTGCCCTGTGAGATATTCAGGTGTAACACGTGGCGTTTGAATGCTTCCAGGAACGGTTACTCGATGTTCTGCGCGGAGCTGATGTCCAGCATGAAGGACGTTCCCAGCACGGAGCGTATGGTGATGTGCAGCCAGCGATGGAAGCTGCTGAAGCAGCACGAGAAGGACGCCTACCAAAAACGCTGCGAGCAGGTGACTCGAGAATCACGCAGTCACGTAGTTTTGAAAATCAAATTTAAAGCCTTTAAGTTTGTCTAAACTGTCATATTTGTGTCTTTTCAGAGGAAAAAGGAGTTTGAAATTGAGATGAACAGATTTCTCAGTGTAAGTCTTGCATTGTTTATATGTTGTAGCCATCCCTCTGCCTTTTTATGACTTATGCTTTTTTACTGGAAGTGTTTATGTATTTATTTATTTGCTCTTCTGACTCCTGCAGAGTTTATCAGAGGAAGAGCAGCAGCGGGTCTTGGGTGAGGACAAGGTCGGTTTTAAGAAGGGTGGCGGAGCCAACAGTCCCGCGTCTAAAAAGAAAAACTCTAAAGCAAAGGTAAGTGTGAGGATATAGAAACTTTGATAATGACTTGCAAGTGTAGTAATGCGTTAGATTTTCTGTGTCTTTCTGATTATACAGTGTGGTGGTTAATATATTCACGTAACATGCAAAAGATCCCTGGTTTGAGACCAGGGAGAGACACAGATCCATGGGAGGGTTGTGCCAGGAAGGGCATCCGGTGCCAAAGCAAATATGCAGATTCATCTGCGCTGCCAACCCCTCGTGAATAAGGGAACATCCAAAAGAAGCTTTTTAATATTAAATCCATCTGCTAGTTTTTTTTAAGGCAGTGCAAATTTATTTGTGCATAATTATTCAAACAGAAAGCTATTGCATCTGTTTACCTAGATGCTTTGGTGTGCTTTGCTGAGATTCTCGTGTGCGTTGTGCAGGCCAATCCAGAGAAACCCAAAAGACCCATTTCAGCCATGTTCATATTTGCTGAGGAGAAACGTCCCAAACTGCAGCAAGAGCGGCCCGACCTTTCTGACAGCGAGCTCACAAGACTTCTTGCACGCATGTGGAATGAGCTGCCAGATAAGAAGAAGGTAATGTTGGTTTATGCAGCAGAGAAATGCCACATCGGTAGACTGGATCAAAATGACAGACTTTTCTGAAAGTTGGATTTTTAAACATATCTTCCGATGTTCTGGCTGTCTTTCAGGAGAAGTATAAACGCTTAGAAACTGTCCTGAAGGCCGAGTCCGAGAAGAAGGAAAAGGAGGATCGCAGTCGTCTCCCAGATCCGCCCAAAACTGCACAGGACATCTGGCAGCAGAGTGTTATAGGAGACTACCTGGCCAGATTTAAGGTATGCACCACTCCTAACAAACTAGTAGTTGTGTTTTAGCTCATATTATTCAGCATAATAGAACTTTAGAACACTAGAAAAAAAATATTTGGAGAAGTTCTTCTGAATAGGAGGCTATTTAACAGTCAGACTGATGTTGGCAATGAAGTGCAGCTGCAAAGTGAAGTGGATTTAATGCAAGTGTGTGCTTTGCAGAATGACCGGCCAAAGGCACAGAAAGCAATGGAAGGAACCTGGGGCACCATGGAGAAAAAAGAGAAAATTATGTGGATCAAAAAAGCAGCAGAGGACCAGAAAAGATATGAGGTCAGAGGGCAATCTCAGTAAAAACCTGCCATATCTTTATACGACACCAGTGAGAGCTAAATGTTGACTTACCTGTCCTCAACAGAGAGAAGTGAGTGAGATGCGCTCGCCTGCTGCTGCCATTGCCTCAGGGAAGAAAATGAAGTTCGAGGGCGAACCCAAGAAACCACCATCGTAAGTTTGTGACCTCCGGCTCACCTGCGCTGCCTGATTTAACCGTTGAGAAGCCGTGACATTTTCTTCTTTGATTCTTGACTCTAGAAATGGGTATCAGAAGTTCTCCCAAGAGATGCTGTCCAACGGAGAGCTGAATCACCTCCCGATGAAAGAGCGGATGGCTGAGATCGGCAGCCGCTGGCAGAGGTTACCGCTGAAGGACAAGGACCGCTACAAGAAGATTGCTGAGGAGAAGCAGAGGCAGTACAAAGTCCAGCTGGAACAGTGGCTCGCTGTAAGAAGGGATTGACGGATGTTTTCAGGATGCAAGGTGTTTCAGACACTTTTGGAAAAATCTAACCCGTATTTCCATCTTTCCACAGAGTTTATCTTCACAAGAGAGAAACACTTACAAAGAATACAATTCACAAGTAAGGAGTACTTCTGCTTTGTTCCAGCTAACATTCACAACAGGAGAAATGTACTGCAGCGCTTTAAAATCGTTGTATGTGTCTTTGGCATTTTTTGAATGATCGATTATTTCCCATAATCATTCAGAAAAGAAGAACTACAGCAAAACCAGGAGGCCCCAAAGCAAAGTCCAAGAAATCTGTGAGTACTGACTTGGTTGTTTTACTGTAATGGAACTCATCCATCTGCTGGGTGTTTATATGCTCATGTTATCAGCTTTATCTGAAGGGAGGAAAAAAATAACTTCTTGCAGGATACGGAGGAGGACGAGGATGATGACGACGACGAAGATGAGCGGGAGAAGGCTTCTTCCGACGGCGAGTCTTCCAGTGAGGAGGACGAGGACGATGAGGATGTGAGTGACATCTTTGCTGATATGCAGAGGAGACGGGCAGAAAGTGGTTTGAGCTTGTGCTGAATGTGTATATGTACGTTTTGTTTTTTTTCTGTTCTTGTTTAAAGAAGGAGGACGACGAAGACGACGACGAGGAAGATGACGACGAGGCAGATGAC
>JAVDPK010000854.1:214800-227537 GCA_034780415.1 Cichlasoma orientale | reverse complement strand
GGCTAAAAATGTGTCCGCATACACCTCAGAAAGTATATAGCTGCGCCCCTGATGATATACTAAATGATTACAAAAACGTAAGCGTTTGAATGATCTTCTTGCACCCCTCTTAACGATGTGGACATCGAGTGTGTTGGTTCGCTTTTAGGCGAGTTCCACCAACTCGCTTCACACGACAGGTGAAGCTTTTATTTTTAACGCTAAAACCGGAAGTTCGCTGTTTTACATTTCTGTCGCGCTTTGTCGGCCTCCTCGTTCAGTGTTGCTAACCGACACCTGCGACAGCAAACACTTTTAGCGAGCTTTTTGTTTTACCCGTGATATTACGATGGCTGTAACTGAAGACCGGGCCTCCTGCTAACGTGTTTTATGTGGATGGACTCGGTCATGTCGCCTCCCGCAGAGAAACAGCCCGGTTCAGGCTGAGTTTTCGGCATGACAGGGTAAGAGGAAACAGTTTGAAATTAAAACACACCTAATGTCGCTACATTGTTTCTTAGTATTCGAACGCTACAAAGGCCTTTCCTTCAGCCCAAATTAGGAGAGTAGTAGAGGCAGCAAATATAAACCATAAAAGGTGATATTAGCGGGACTTAATTTTCCTAAGCAACTGTCATCACCCGCGTTTAATTTCTAATAACGTTAGCTAGTCGCTGGTGAGGTTGTTAAAACGAGCGTTTTATGTAAAATGTAGCTATTCTTTGAGCTTTCTTGTTGGATACACAATCATCAATTAAACACGTGCAGGCTTAAAGCTGGTGAGAGTGTGTTCATAAAAACAAGTATCTCAATATCCCTCTAAAGCGTGCAGAGTTTGTGATGTACAGTAATAGGAAAATCAGGATGTTGATGTCTTCAGTTCGGGCATGCGGGGGTCACAGTTGTCAGATTGTATCACTATTTATCATATGTGAACTTCTGTGGTGATCTTGCGCATGACGGGCTAATATTTCTTCACTTTCTTTTCAACAGGATGAAGATAGATCTGGAACAAGTGCTAATACATATTTTTAAAGTAAGTTATTTGCGACTGGTCACTTTTTTGCGCATTTGGATTTGCCTTAAATCTGTTACCTGTCAGCTATATTGTGGTTTTAATTCCATCCCGTCTCGTTTTAGTTCTCAGATCACAATCTTATTACCTTGCGGTCAAGACTTCCAATACAGGTTTTCAAATGAAAATGGAGGATATGCCCCTCTCAGGCCCAGACAACACCAGGCTGGAGGTGAGGCGTTATGTGTGCATACAGGTACACATCATATGTGTTTACCAAACATCGGGTTTGTTTTCGGTGTTATGTTATTATCTTTGATTCTGTAGGCCTTGGCCCATGACATCTATTCTGAGCTGGTGGAAGATGCCTGTTTGGGCCTGTGTTTCGAGGTGCATCGTGCTGTGAAACAGGGCTATTTCTTCTTGGATGAAACGGACCAAGAGAGCATGAAGGAGTTTGGTTGGTGTCATAGCAACTACTTCTATTCTCTTCTGTTTGTCTTCGATGTGTTTGCTCACCTTTTTTTTTTTTTCTCTCTTCCTTTAGAAATTGTGGATCAGCCAGGAGTGGACATATTTGGGCAGGTGTACAATCAGTGGAAGAACAAAGAGTGCGAGTGTCCCAACTGTAAAAGATTAATAGCTGCTTCTCGCTTTGCTCCGCACTTGGAGAAATGTCTCGGCATGGGACGCAACAGCAGCCGCATCGCCAACCGCAGGTCGGTCGGCGAAGGTCGTACCGCAGACATTTCTCCACTGATCGCAAGTTTTACATAAAAGTCTAATCAAATTATTTGGTCTGCTTTTAACAGGCTAGCCAGCAGTAATAACATGAGCAAATCAGAGAGTGATCAGGAAGACAATGATGATCTTAATGACAATGACTGGTCATATGGGGCAGAAAAAAAAGGTGAGGACCTGAATCATTGTACTGTGTTGACAGATTAAAGAAATCTCCGGGCGGAGAATAAATAAAATTCTTACGTCCTTTTTGCAGCCAAGAAGAGAAAGTCGGAGAAGGTATTTTCTTTTAAAATCACACAGTGTTAGAATAAATGTATTTGTCATGTGTATTGTAAGGTTATTTTAATTTTAACATTTTTGTTTGTGCAGAGTCAGAATTCCCCAAGAAGATCCAAATCTCTGAAACATAAAAACGGTGAGTCTGTCAGGCCGTTTTCAGTGGAGCGAAAAGGTTTTGATCAATGTGGGTTATTAACTCCCAACAATTCTTAGACTTGAACTTGAGCCGTCGCAGAGCTCAGAGTTTTCTCAGAGTGTGCACACCTGCTAATATTGGCAGCAAGCTAGTGTCCAAGTTCATAGCTTGAAATTTTTATGATGGAAATGTTTTTAAAGTTCAATTTTTGATGTGCTCTAAGTGGTGTCAATCACTCAATTACACGAACAGTGCGTTTGTTCTTTCCAGGTGAGCTGGGGAGTAGCGTCAGTGCCGAGTCTTACAAGGTGACAAATCCTCCTTTGTTCATATTGGCTGCTAGGCTGTAAAGTTTTGCAAATTTTATACTCATAAAGGTTCTTATTCTGTCTTTAATTTCAGTACAACTATAATACTGGCATCAGTTATGAAACCTTAGGCCCCGATGAAGTCAGATCCCTTCTAACAACGGTGAGCAACTTTCACGAATGTGCCGAGGCGTGAAGTTTTTATTGTAATTGTTGATTTAATTGTATAAATATAAACCATTAAAACACAGTGTGTTTCTACAGCAATGTGGGGTGATCTCTGAGCACACCAAGAAGATGTGTACCAGGTAATTACTGCCTCTGACACAAAGATTAACTTTCCACTTTGAGAAAACACCTAGCTGCTTTTGAGGAGCTTAAATTCTTCTGGACTAGCGATTGACTTTTTTTTTTTTCCTCCAAGATGAAAAGAAGGTCTTAAAAACTGCAATTATTACTGATACTTATACCTTAATGAGGACCTTGTCAGTGACCAGGCCTCTAATATTTTATAACTCATAGCAACCCATTATTGTTCTGCCCCATCTGATTGGTCACTGGCTGTGTCCCAGCAGTCCATCCCACCTCCCCCTGCAGGCAGGGAGATGTGCGACGCTGATGTGGTGGGTGTGGGCCGGCCATCAGTCAGGGATGTATAATGCCACCTTGTGTCCCACCAGGTCTCAGCGATGTCCCCAACACACGGACGAGCAGAGGAGGGCCGTCAGGTTGTTCCTCCTGGGGCCGTCCGCGTGAGTGTACCCTGTCCCCTTTCTCACCTCGACCACTACCCACAGTGTACTTAACAAAAGTCATGTTTGAATTGTTGTTGTTACCCTCGTGATGCAGGTCTTTGCTCATAAAGTTCACTGTTTACCAATATGGTTGCCTTGGCTGGTGACAGTGACAGAGCAATGCTGCTGGTCAGCGTTGTGAATACTCCGGTACAGGGGCACCTTTCCTGCCAGCAGCTGCTTTTAGACCAAAGCACTGCATGATTTTTTTTATCACTGGTAAAGAGCGGCAGACTACTACAGGAAGTTTTTCTGGTCGTGTGAAAAACACCTGCGTGAATCGGCACGTGACACCAGAATCTGTGGTTGTAGCTTCACACAGACAGTTAAACCACCTATACTTGTAACTGTCTCTTTTATCACAAACACCACAACATACTGATCAGTATTTATTTATTGTTCTGGATCTTTTCATGGTGGAATTTATACCATATATAAAACAAAAGTATTAGCACGTTGTTGTTGACGGACTTCACGTGAGTGTGTGTGGTTGTCTGTCTCTCTGTGTTAGCCCTGCGACAGGCTGGCGTCCTGTACAGGGTGTACCCTGCCTTGCGCCCTATGTCTGCTGGGATAGGCTCCAGCCCCCCCGCGACCCTAAACAGGATAAGCGGAAGCGAATGGATGGATGTCTAAAAGTGTGTTACTGCATCTGTTTTTTTGTTTTTATTTAAACAGGCCGACGCTGCCCGATGCGGACGCTGTGGCGGAGACCGACAGCTTTGACATTCCAGATGGACAGACCTTAATGAGCCGCCTGCAGTGGGAGGACTCCCCTGACATTTCACCCACTGACTCTGCCTCGTCTAAAGCCAGTAAGGAAGGGACCCTCATTCACTAACTTGTTAATAAAACTTAGATTTTATAAATACACTCCTGTCCCTTTTACAGGCACCAACCATTCAGATTCTAGGAAGCCCAAGAAAAAGAAGAAGCCTTCTCTGGGTTTGAACAGTGGAGGAGGAGGAAGTGGAAGTCTGGCTGGAGGTGGCAGCAGCAGCTCTCAGAGTAATATCAGTATATCGACCAAAAAAAAGAGGCCCAAACTCTCAGCACCTTCTCTTTCAAGCATCTATGATGACTTAAACTAGCGTAGGCCAATTTGTCAGACCAGCTCTTGCCTCCTCTATCAAGTCCCTTCTTTCATACCGAGCTTTAAAGGTTTGAGCAGAACGGGATGAAACTTGACTTAGCAGTTCCTTAGTAATCATTTTTGGCCTTGACAACTGAGGCATCTACACTTTAAAGATTTATCTTCCTCAATTATGAACACAGAGATCTAAGAATTGTGGTCAGAGTATCTGCAGGAACTTATCGGCCCGCTTTCAGTGTGAAACAGAATGTGCTTCTGTTGTTCTCATCCTTCATGGCTGCTATGTTAACACACATTCGTCTTCTTAAGCCGATACCGAGAATGACTTGATGCATTCAGGTGACACTTTGTGTAGCTGGGCCAGTGAAGACCTTCCATATGACACTGTGGGAAACCTTTTGAGGCCAAAAACAAAAACACTGTTTTATGCATTCAGTGAAGAATTTAGGTCTATTAAAACAGCCACAGTCCACATGCTTTTTGGTATAGGTAGCCAATTTTTTAGAGCTTGTTTATTTAAGATATGATCGATATAAAGAACATATTACCCACGTACCAAAGACTTAGTCCTTTCTGCAGCGGCCTGGGTTCAGTTCATCGCTGCATGCGTCCTCGCTCTTGCAGCCAATTTTTTTTTTTTTTTTTAAATAAAGGCAGAAAAGCATACTGATTTATCTTTGCAAATAATAATAAAATGAATAAACTTATATCACCATATCTCCTGTAGACTAAATGTTATTTTACGGAGCACTTTGAAGTGATAAAAACGCATGAGTAGTAAGACCACCCGGATTCATAAAAAGTGAAACTAAGTAAAACCTTCAGTTTGCTCTGTGTGGTCTGAAAGCTCTGGAGTTTTCTCTGAGTTCTCTTTTTTTTTTTTTTTTTTTTTTATTAAGTGAAACATTGAAAGGCCTTAAATTCCTTCAGATACTCTGTCAGTGGTGAGCCTGTGACCGGCCCCTCTTCTTGGACTTTGTGTTCAGCCTCAGTCGTAAGGACACGTTCAACTTTCAGTTCAACACTTGACACACACATACTGGAGTACTCATCGGTGGCTTTTTAATTCTAGCATTGTATTGCACAGTTGCGTGCGTGTGTTTGTGTGTCTGTATGCTGACTCGCATTTAGTGCGAATGACGGTGCGTGCGTGCGTTGTGTGTGCGTGGGTATAGGGTGCGTGCGTGTAATCATTCTTTTCACAAAACTATGCATCCTAGAATGTGACTCATGTGAAAGTATGTGTGTCATTTTTGAATATTTAACTCGTTTACATTAACAGTATATTTAAGTTTGTATTTGTCACTGCCTTTGTGGTGATGTGCATATTACTTGTGTGTAAATGCAGATTTTGATATTTGATGAGCCAGTGGGCTTTTGGGGCACATGTACAGTACATGTATGTTTGACATGAATCATGAATTCAGCGTAACTTTGGTTCCTCCTCAGAAAGCCTCGTCCCGCGCGCTTTCACTCACTCTGCTCGTAGATCACGTCGTAAAAGTGGATCAGTGCAGCTTGTTGTGAATGATCGTGGACGATAAGCCTGCATCTTGAAAGCTTGTAACCAACAGTGTCTGGTGTAAATTATGAGATTCATTGCATACTGTAGTGGCCGAAGTCCTGTAACTCTTCAGGTTTTGGGGAAGTGTTTGTTTTTCTTCTAAATTGGAAATTGCACCCAAAGACTTTATGCAGTTTTTTTATAGTGGAATCTGAAGTGCAAAGCTAAAATCCAGCATTTTATTTGGGGTTTCATAAAGAGAGAAGTTAACACACACACACTCGCTCATAGTTTTGAATGCGCATGTTAAACGTGGCCAAAGTTTCAAATAACGAGGTCAGTTTTTGGGCAAGTAACTCCTGGTTGCCAACGTCAGCGGCTCAGACACCTGTGACTCACCTGCCTACAGTTAGAACCTGTTTGCAACAAGCAACCAACCAGAACTCAGCTTTAAGGAAAAGCAGCTAAATGGACTCGTTGCAGACAGAATGTGAAGTGAGGGACGATGCAGAGGCTCAGTGTAAGATGATGCAAAGCTACTCTAGTAGAGTACAGGGATAAGGATATGGAGTTTGAAATGAGGCCCACCCATTGGTGTCAAAACAAAAATTCTGCTTAACAGCTTCAGAAGCAGCTGATAAAAGTTCTGATCTTTCTGAAACCAGTGATTTGTTTTCTGTTTTTCATTATTTGCATGTTGTTGGACATGTATGACTTATTTATGTCTTACTGAGAGAATTTTGGCACTTTTATCCCAACTCAGTTTTTTTTTTTTTTTGTTTGTTAGATTTTTTTAGTCATCAGAGCATTTGGCAGGATTTTTTTTTTTTTTTTTGAAGATAACAATAATGTGTTCATATGAAGGCATTCTTGATGCATTTGGACCAACATGCCATTTATTTTCATTGGAATAGAAACTGATCTCAACATCTGAACCCGCAGAGATGCTTCATGTACCAGACTGCTTTGGTGGATAAAATAACCGCTCGTACTGATTCTTTGTATTCCAAATGGTTCACACTCACCAGGTTTTGTTTGTTCGTGAGGTTTTGGAGGAAGCATTTTAATCCTCGAAATCAAGTGCGTTCACTTTTCTCTCACAATCGTGACAATCTGCCAAAGCCCGTATTTTGTATTTCTCCCCTGCATTTCTGACTGTGCCCTTTTGAATCTGTCCAGTAAAATCTTGTAATGTGCACTAATGTTAAATGATCTGTAACTGAGGTAATTTGGTAACTATGATCCGATGGTCATGGCACCGTTTGTGAATAAGGGTAACAGCTTGTGTTTTTGTTTTTTTTTTCCTTTGTGGCTCTTTGTGTATCTGTGTGCTGTAGAAGTGCAATGACAAAGAAAGCAATGTTGTGACTTTCAGATTTTTTTTTCCATGCACAAGCACAAATAAGTGCATGTGTGAATGACTTGTATCTGAACACAATGTGATACATAAGTTATTTTTCTTCACTGCCATGCATACTGATGTTTGTATATAAATAAATACCAATACCATAAGACTTACTTCGTTGAATCACAGAGTGGTAGCAGGACAGGTTTGGTTTTAAATGCTTTAATAAGAGATGCCACTGGAACCAGAAGTCTGGCAGCATAATCAGGAGGGCTGATCCCCCCCCTCCCCCCCTTGAATCTTTAAGTGCCAGATGCAGCTTGATTCATTGTATAATTTTATTTACACAAAATACACTATATTTACAGTATCTTTTCATAATGTTTAAATTAACCTACTCCTACATAGCAAAAAAGAAAACAGTCTTGCACTGAGGCAGTTGTACAATTTCTATTTGCATACAGAGAACTCGAGTCATTCAAAGAATAATGGCAAAGAGTCAAACTGGCACACGCAGCACAACAGTAAGTGGTTCCAAATGATTTTGAGCTATTGTATCAGTTAATTTTTTTTTTTGTCTTAAAACACAGTCCTCTCAAAGAATAGCGCATGGTAAAAGCAGCATGAATATTTTACAGCAATAAACACGGCAATGCGATGAAGCCAGTGTTACAACATGGTGTGAACCACTACGTCATGTTTGAATAGGAGCTAAATTAGGTTTTAGTTAAAGCATGCTCACTCGGTGCAGATTATTATTTACTGCACTTATACTCTGCAGTCACTCATGTTTTTATTTTTGTACATGCACAAACAGGCTCACTTAACCACTCGCGCAACATACACACACACACACGCTCTGCAATCAGCTGCAGCATCTGCACTGAGGCCCTTTATGGTTAGTCCATCTCTCCAGACACTCACCCACTACTGTGGTTATTTTTATTTCTCACAGCAATCAACTATAAGCGTGTGCCGTTTCTTTGCCTTTTCAGCGGCTGTGCATCCCAAATATCAGAAAGCTAAAGAACACAGTGACTCCCACGAGGGAGATGGTCGCAGGGGCGGTGAAGAACTGCCTGTAGTTGAGGCGAAAGTACCACACGACAGCTAGTATCACCACAAAGATGGGCACCACCAGGCTGCTGGTGCTTATGGCCACACCTGCCGCCCGGAATCCACTGGAGACTCCAGAGCCGGCTCCTGCCCCTGCCCCAGACTGAGCCCCTTCCTCTGGACTGACCTCGTGCAGGGCCTGAGAGATGTGGCAGTGGATCACGCTGTTGTCTGTGATGTTTAGGGATAACAGAGTCCTCTTGGGATCCTGCAGCAGCTGGCCTTGGAAGATTAATTTAATTTGATGCTCCCGCCCTGAGAAACATTTGCTGGAAAAGAAGGGAGATGAGAAATTAAAGCAGCTATATGGCGCTTTCTTTCCATGAGTTAGACAAAAAGATCAATACTACGCCAGTCTGTACAATCAATCCAAAGTTCCAGCCATAAGCTTATTAGCTTACTTAGCACAAAGACAAAAATAAACTTTTCTAAAGGAAATAAAATGTGCATTAAACAAACTTTTATAGCTCACTGGGTAATATGTGAGGCTTAAACAAGTGCCACAAAAATCAACGTGAAAAAGAAACTTCTCAACATAAACCAGCAGACTATGACCAATACACCCATACATAACCTCTTAAAACCAAATAAAGTTCAAACTAAGCATTAAGTCTTAATCAATGAACAGTAAAGGCAGTCCTGTCTTTATGGTAAGATACCTGCCTAATGGCTGTATTATCTGTGAATATCTGTGTTATTCTTGAAGTTTGGTGGTGGAGTTTCAGGGTTATTTTACCAACCTTTTCAGTATCCCTACTGTATCCTGTGGCTCTACAACAGCCACCTCTTCTGTGTCATTCAAAAACTTCAGACGGACAGAGATGGAAGTGGTACTACTGGTGATGGTAGGAGCGGAGGTGGTGCTGGTCAAAACTGGAACAGGCTTTGTAGCCTTTTTTACTTCCTCCTCCAACTCCTCATCCTCCTCCTCGTCAACCTCATCATCTTCTCCATCAGAAGCGGTGAGCAGTCTTCCAGCCTGGGGTTGTTTGCGCTGTATGTCCAGCAGCAAATCTGTCCAAACCCCCTCAGCTCCCTCCACGGACCCCTCACTCTCTCCTCTGTCAGCTGCTGGCTCGCCATCATCCGGCTTGTTCTCCTGAGAGGGCGCAGGGGTCTGCTGCTCGGGCGTGTCAGCAGTAGCTGACCCGCCACTGTAGTTGTCGTGGCCTCCTAGTCCAATCAGAGAGGCATGAGCACCCACAGTGAGGATCGTGCCCAATATGTGGTCTCCCCGATCAGCCACATGGGTCGAGAGCCAAGCCAAGATGAGGGCCAAGACCAGAAGCAATACACCACCTGCTGCTGTCACCTCATCCTCCATCCCATCCAACATGGTCAGTGCACACACTGCCATCTCTGTCCTCCAATCCTGAAGAAAATATAAGTTTAAGGAATCTCATAACACAAAATCCCAAATGTGGGTCCAAGTGGTTAAAAGGCTGTACCATAGTTACCATCACACTGCATGTGTGTCATCTAAACAAACTCAAACCTTTATTTTCTGGGATAACAATGTAGAAATGCACAGAATTTCCTCAATTAATACAAAACATTTCCTGCATTTCCTCAAAGAAAAATCTCCAGGATTATAATAAAAAATATTTTTAAGCCATTCTTACCCAGGGTTTCATATACTCAAGCATAAAATACATTTTGTTTATCAAATGGCCAGAAATAACAGGAAAATGCAGACTTCTTTCATGTAAGGTAACATTTTTGTGGTGACAAGTGTGTGCGTTTCAGGTTTACATGTGTAGTAACCGCTCAAAGATCCAATTTGAGCAAAGAATAACCCTGAAATAGTTAATGAATTTTATAACATTTCTGATTATTGGCTATTTCTATTATAATCTAGTGTTTTTCTTCGGAGGAAAGAAAAAAATTCTTTGCCAAAATTAGCGCAGGAAAGACCCTGAGTTAGTTGGCAGACACTCGAGAAGATAATCCAAAGCAAGGCAGCACTAATGCAGGGGTTTTTTTCTTGCAAAATTTTCTGGCACTCTACAAAGAGGTTTTAGCCCGAGTAAGACAATGTGTGCATTGTAATCTTTTTTTGTCCTTTCTACCGATTTTGTTGATTGGGGTTTCTTTTACTCAAGCATAATGGATGTTTCTGTTTATCAAATGGGCAGAAAAAAAACAGGAAGTGCATAGAAGTGTTGCATAATGTAACACAGATTCATTATCTTTACTTTATGCAGACTTAAGACTTTATGCAGACACACTCCCAAAGACCAATTATTAGCCATGAAATGCCCTAGTATATGAATTTGTTGTTGATGTTCTTGTTTTTTATTCCTTTCAAACCAAAGAAGCTACATCTATTCACTTGCAACTAACCAATATCAGTTAAACCCTGAGATTTCCATAGGTCCTACTGCACAATGAACAAGGCAGCTTAATGGCAGCACTGGATTCACTTAACTGTGACAAACAAACCTGTGTCACATAGTTTCTCACCTGAAATTTGGGCATCAAACAATTATTTTGCTACTGATATATCGCTAGAAAAGAGGGGAAATGGGAAGTTTGGACAATGGAAAAGTTGTCCAGATTAGGTGTTTAAGTGGATTATTCAACTGTCAAAATTTTTGCTGATCAGCTTTCTAATTTTGGCCTATTTGTTTCCCACCTTCATCATATACACGACACATATAAATACATGGCGCGATAGAGCATTTTATTTACGTGTCTCACGCATAGGCTGTGTGATGACAGTGGCAAAAAAAACCCAAACAGGATTCCTCATTCCTTAAGTTAAACAAGAATACTCTTAAACCTAACACCGATCAAGTTCAAATCTGACTGAATAAAACGTGGTACAAGACATTCACTCATGCTTCCAAACGGTTTTTCTTTACATTTACTTTTCTATTCATGTAGCAAACTCCAGTGACACCACTTCAAAGCTTGGTAGCTACACGTAGCTACATGATTCAATTAAAAAAAATAAAGTTATCCTTTCACGATGTATTTACAAATTAAGAAATCGCCGTCTGGCTTCATTCAAGATCAAAGTTACTTTAGAGAAATATGCGCAGCATACCAAGGTTGGTCAACAGCTGTTTCGTGTAGCTGAGGAAGCCTCAGCCATCCAGCTAAATCAAGGCCGTGTCAGCAGTGAGTTTTTTTTTTTCTGTCATGATTCTTACATTACACATTCAGCCTTCACCTAGACATTATGAAAGCTATCCCGTGCGCTTCCAACTTAAACACTATGCTCTACACTGCTGTCTGCGAGCTAACTTAGCCTGCCACTTAGCCTACGTAGCTAGCTGGAAAACGACCTTCGGCTGTTTACGACTCTCACAGCTCGGTTTGTTTTGTCGCATAACACTTTTCAGACTGAGCGGCAGCTTCGGCTGGGCATCTAATAGTCTTCAGTGTATATGCCGGTATATATAAACATCAAATAATCTCACCTGCCAGCTGTAAAATCAGAGCATGGTTGAAGGCGAGGCTTAATGCTAGTTAGCAGCTGCTGCTGCTTAAAAACCACATAATAAACACAGAGGCGGCGTGACGTCATCACGGGGCAGCGGGGGCGCCTGTTGCTCCTCCTCGATATGAATGTTAAAAAAGTAAAAAACAAAACAACAAAAGCAAAAACATGGCAGCTTTTTGTGATGAACATTTTATTGTAATAAAATACATTCAAACGCAGTTATATCGGGACAGTGTTGTTTTTAAAAAATCAAATATTTAAAGTTTTTCAAATAATTAAAAAAAAATATAGAGAAAAAGACGAAAATCTTTTCTTTATTGAAAAAAATAATAATAATCCTTTGATTTTTATGGCCCAAAGTTGTTTGTAGTTTCAGTATTTGCAGAGAAAAGTAAAAACAAAAAATAAATTAATTAAATTAAATATTTGAACTATCTGAATTACTAAGCAAACAGAAATACAGTATCGACTAAAGTGTTGGGCTGCACCTAAACTCTGAATTCAGGTGTTTTGCCACAGGTGTATAAAATGAAGCCCCTAACCATGCAGTCTACCTTTTCAATTATCTGAATTTAAGTATAGTACTGTCTCTTCACAGCCTAGCGGTTAACACATTCATATGGTACTGGGAGGAGATACAAACCCAGTGTCAGAGGGGCACGAGTTGATGTGCTCCTAGTGTAGGTTCCAACCCTGGATAAATGGGGAGGGTTGCATCAGGAATGGCATCCAATATTAAATTTGTGCCAAATCACTGATTGTAAAGTACTGGTTGTAATAGCATGCTTCTGTTGCATCAAGTCTGTTTGTGAAATTTCTTCTAAATATTCCAAGATTAGCTGTAAATGGCATTACTGCTCTGGCATTAACAGCAGCAGAAAAACTGGGCATGGGTTTCCACATCCAATCAGCTCCTGTAGGTGTATGTGTAGGTGGCCCAGTACTCCTGCCCATATAGTGTTTCAGTATGCTACTC
>JAVDPK010000854.1:178239-201924 GCA_034780415.1 Cichlasoma orientale | reverse complement strand
AGAAAGCATCTGTGGTTTGGCTTATTGTCCCCCCCCCCCCCCCCCATCATCAGCTTTTTTTATAGACACTCTGATTTTGGCTTCCAGATTTTGCTGGTATTGAATAAAATCCAGCATTCCTTCTGCCAGGGAAATTTTCCCAGTGACACTGGCTGCAGCACAAGCCCCGAGCATGAAATGTTGCGCCCGCCCTTTCTCACTCCTCACTTCGACTTTATCAATCGGCAGCTGTTTCCAAAATGCTTTTTAGATGCTGATTTGCGAAATTTTGACACTATTTTATGGACAAAGGAGTCTGCCGAGTCTTCCCGAAGCTCTTTTGCTGTCAAACGGCGGTTTTGATATTAATTTCTAGCAATCAGCGTCAGCTTTACCGCGATCTATTAACTGCAGTCATTTTATAAAGTGGAGAAACAGCTAAATGAACGCACTTTGGTATCGTCTTGTAGCCTTCTGCTTTGTCGGCATAAATTAATTCAGCTAGGCAGCTGCCTCGAGGAGCTCAGAGCTAATGATTGTTGGGTCAAGGTTTCAGAGTTGGCAAGCAGAGGATTCATAAATCCTGCAAATTTGTGTCACCGGGGGGGGCATGCAGAGTTTTCCGTGTCACAAACACGGCTGTTGTTTTACCTGCTGAACACACAACCTCTGTTGTCTTATTTGCAACAGTTTTGTTATAATTTTTATGTTCTTTATAGATTTTTATCACTGTTTTGTCATCATCACCTGTAACGTGCCTGATTAGAGCAGGCGGCACTCACAGGGATCATTTTGCGGGGAAGAAGAGTCACACGGTGCACGATGCGTCCCCTTTTTCTTGTGAGCTCGCACAGCCCGAAGCAGAAAGCCCGGCTTGGAAAAAAAAAATTAATAACCACTGTTGTGATAGGCGTTATCTCCGTTTTATGAACCCTCCATGTTTTCTTCTTATCTGGTGCACACGTTCAGATTAAAGTGAAAAGTTTTCACGCTACTTCACTGAACGACACTCGCACGTCCAGAAAATTAAAATTGAAGAACCGCTAGATAAAAGCTGTGAAGGGAAATAATGAAGCATTTCACATATTTTAATCGTAAAATACAGAAAACGGATAAACAGATTTTTAAATGGCCGTTAATGAGAGAAATTCAAATTGAGTGAAGTTTGTACCTAAAAACCCCTCAATGGGGCTTTGATTTAAGAAGGAAAGCAGGGTGGAGGTGTTTGTTGGGTCAGAATGTCCTCTCGGGTCTTATTTCGTTTTGAAGGTATGAAAAATTCTGTGTTTTTAATGCTTTTTTTAATATTTAATTTTTTTAATACTTTGGGCTGAAGGGGAGATGCAGGGAACTATTCATCGGCGTCTTTTGGAGGACAGAGTGGAGGAGCTGAAGGTCGGAGCGGTGCTGCTGCTCAAGCAAGTAAGACCCGCTGCCCGTAATCATTAGTGCAGTGGAGTATTTCAGCTAGATTTCATAGAGCAGCTACAAATCAGTTAATCTTACTTCTGTGAACAGGTGGGCGTGTTTTCCCCCTCCCATCGTAACCATTACCTGAATGTAACGTCCAATAACCTGCTGAGGATTTATGCCCCTGATGGAGTCAGTCTGTGCTCCACTCAGCTCCCCCCTCTGGTCCTGGTGAGTAGCAGGACTGCCGGCTGAAAATAAGAATAGCACGTCTGCATTCCAAGAAATACAAAACGTATTTAATTTTTTTTTAAATCCAGAAATGTCCTGTCATCCTGTCATCGGTTTCTCGGAAACATTTTTATTCCTTGCCAGGACCCGATGTTGCCGTCGCCGGCTGAGTCTCCCGGTGTCCTGCGGGAGCCAGTTTCGTGCATGCAGCTGATGTTTGACGAAGAGGACGACGAGGGGAAAGATGGGGAAAGACGCGCAGAGGGAGACCCTCAAGCCCCAGCAGACAGCTACAGCAGAGGCTCCCCAGAGCGTGCTGGAAACCCAGCGCCGCAGGACCCGGGCTGGGATGCAGGTGGGGGCACTGTGCATGCTGTAGCACTTGTAGAGAGGCTGAAAATAGATTAATTCTAATCACAGTCTGAGCTTGCCTGCTGTCACTCTGCAGTAAAATGACTTCTTTTCTGAATAAAACATTAATGCTGTCTGGTCATTAACATTTGATTGCAATTCTGAATCCATATCAGGCACAGCCTGATTTGTTTTTAAACTCTTTTTTTTTTTTTTTTTTTTTGCGATCCGCAGCTAATGTGCAAATATTTATCAAAAAATGATATGAAGCAAAAAGGCAGACGGTTTTTAGGAAGTTTAGCGTCTGCATTTTAAGCCAAATTGATCTGCAAGTCAAACAATCAGGATCTCTGGAGGACAAATCCCAAGCAAGCTACGGTTTCCATGCAGAACTGTGATCTGTTAGCTTGTTTTTGTTGTTTTGTTTTTTTAAGCCTGTCAGAATGATCTAAATGCACTGCCGTGTCAAACATATTTGCTTTTCCAAGATGAGCTCTTAAGTGTTTCTCTTTTATTTTTTTCATTTCTATTGTTATTCACACGAGTGCACGTGTAATATGGCAGCGTCAGAGCTGATAGGCAGGAAAAAAAGAGCATGAGAGAATAAGAGGACAGAGCACAAGTAGAGACACAATGGTTCACCAGCTGCTGCACCTGGTTTAAAAAAAAAATTACAAAAACAAACAACACCTGGGGAAAAAATTGAAAAACACAGATACACAAATCAGCGATCTTGTTGTATTGAGGGTGAGAAGCCGCAACAACGCCCCCCCCTCACGTCCAAAGGGCAAGAGCCTCAGAGGCAATGGGCTGCTGACCCCGCCAGAGGTTGAAAATCTCGATACGAGCCGAGAACAGGACGCCCAAGAACCGCCCGACACCCGGCAGAGCCACCTTCCCCCTGCGCTGAAGAGGCCCGAGCCACCCCACACCGCAACCCCCAAGGGAGTGGGTCAACAACCATGCCAAAACATCCGGCTACACACCCCAGAATCAACAAGTACCCACATCCTGGGGGAGGCAGCAGGTAGTTGTAGGGAGGGGCAACCCCCACCCTGTTCGCATCTTAGACTGATCAAAGTCCAGCCATTGTCTAAAATTATGGAGCCTAAAAACCAACAATGGCAACAACGTCCACTGGTTATAGTGTCGGCTGTTTGATCTCCAGCTTCTCCTGCCCACATGTTGAAATGTCTTCTGGGAGCAAACTGAAGGGTCACAGCAGCTCGCTGCCGCTGATGTGTGTGAACGAGCGGGAAAACTGGATTAAAGTGCTACACGCGGCCTATTTACTCCCCAAATCCATTTTGATGCCATCATGGCCTTTGATCTGGCACCACCCTCAAATCACACTTTACATTTTGCCACTTGCAGCAGCACCTAATAAAATAAAATTTAAAAAAGTATCGCTTTGTTTTTCATCCAACAGTTTTGTTCTCGATGTGCACGGAGAGTTACGGCCTCCTCAGGAAAAAGCTTTAGTTTTTCAAAATAAAACCACCACCATCAGTGGTTATTTAGTTGATAACTAACTCGCAGTGATCATAATTGACAAACTGCAGTTCCAGTTTTGGTTTTGTCCAAATGTGTGAGGTATTAAAACACTGTGTGTTTGTGTTGTGCAGACGATGACCTGGATGCACTGCTGGGAGAGCTGCCTGAGGATGCCTGCGGCCTCTGATGTCAGCTTCACATCAAACCTTATTTAGAGACCGTCTCCCCGGACTTGCATTATGACTGGCTGACCTTGCACACGTGCCCTTGTTTTCCCGGCGTTACCTCTTTAAAGTCCCCTTCTGAACGCCGAAATACGGGTGAAAATATGTGCAGTTTATGTTTGATTTTTTTTTTTTTCCTCCCCAAAACTGTGTTTATAAATAAACCGAGAATAGTCTTGAGTTAATTTGATGTAACTGTGCTGATGCTTTGTATCACTGATGACCATTAATTCCTTACAAAAATCAGCCTTGTTTGTTGCACTCACTCCACTGACCTTGAAATAGAAGACCAATCTACACAGCATTGATTTGCTAATTATGCAGAATGAAATCAAGGTGAGGCTTCTGCTGTTTTCCTGTTAGTTTTTGTCCTCACCCTCCATTTTCAGCCTCAAGGTGGAATGGATGATTCCCCCCCCCCCCCCTCGCTTGTTTACGGTGCAATAAGAGGTGTATCAGAGGTTTTTGGCTGGGGATTGCGAGAGGTAGTCTGAGTCCCATGTGGTTTCCTGACCAAGCAGTGTTTACCCAGCTGTGTCTGCATCAGGGTGGAGTCGTACTGTGACTAACAGGCTCATATGGTGGCTTTCCCCAACATCTCCTCCCCAGATCCAGACTCCTTCACCACTCCTGCCTGGCTATAACAGATTCAGGTTAATCCTCATCCTCTTTCTCACTTTGAGTATGATGCAGCTGCTCAAATTGCCTGGTTTAAGTTCAAAAGAAAGCGAGAACAGGGATGATGAAATAGGTTGCATTTGCAGTTTCTCAACTTAGCTGCGCGGCTTAAATAAGTACATTTACAGTGCAGTCGAAGTATTTGGACAGTTACACATGATCTGTTTGCACTCTGTATTTCTGCACATTGGATTTCTAATGAACCAGTAAATGGGAGGGAAAAGTAATGACTTTCAGTGTAAATGTAAGGCTGATTACATTGTAGCCTGTCACTGCCCTAATGGATCAACTGATGTTCCTTTCCAGAAGTGATGCTCTGCTTTGCTTTCATTTATACTGACTTTATAGAGCCAGTTTGAGAGTATGATCAGTGGATCATCCAGAATAAACAGGATGTTATTTCCAGAAAGCAACATTTCTCTTCAGCTTCTTAAGTCATTTTTTGTGTTGCACTCTGCATTCATTTTTTTTTTTTATGTTTTAGGGCAGCACAAACAAAATGATTGTACTGGTTTGATAGCAGTAATCTCACAGTGATTATCTAAAATCCTATAAAAATACAGACCTTGACCCGTGCAGGTAAGCAAGAAAGGTGAGGTAGCATTTAAATTGCTACCTTAACAATGTTGAGTTTTGATGTAAAACCCTGCAAATCTCTTGAAATCTAAGACCCATTCATTCAGTCATTCATTTAAATGTAAATAAGTGCTATAGTGAGCTAAGATAAGTATTTATGAGTAATTTCATCTGCGTGGCACCGTTCAAGATCAATATCACAAAGTGCTTCACAACAAAAATGCTAGGAAGTTGCCTAAAAGCATGTTTAAAAAGATGAATTTTTAGCTGCTTTTTTGCAAGAGATCAGAGAGTCCACAGATCTCAGGCTCAGTGGAAGGGAGTTTCAGAGTCTGGGGGCCACTGCTGCAAAACTGTCTCTTTTAGTTCTCAGCCTTGTATGATGCACAGCCAGCAGGCCCAGATCACATGACCTCAGCGACCCGCTGGGGATGTATGGATGTAAAAGTTCACTCGTGTACACTGGTGCTTCTCCATGCAGTGCTCTAAAAGTCAAAAATCAGAGCCTTAAAGTGGACTGAAGTTAATGGGGAGTCAATGCAAGTGAATTAGTAATGGTGTGAGTACTTAGAAGCCTCGCAGCGGCGTTCTGAACAACCTGCGTACATTTTATATTACAATAATACTCATGTGGTGGAATAAAGGCACAAATAACAGTTTCCAATTCAGAGCGGGACACAATGGAACTCAGCTGGGCAATATTTCTAAGCAGGAGCGGACAAAAGATTTAACGTGTGGTTTGGATAGCGTTGCTGTTCAAATCAACCATTTGAAGAGTTCAAATACTTAAAGGCAGTTTGCACATTTACTCCATCCATTCAAAGAAATAAAGCTGCCAGCTAGAACCATACAGGGGTCCTCATTTTTGGTCCCCCTTATTAGCTATTTTTCACCAATGTTATGCAGAGCTGGTTTGACCTCAGTACCTTTAGAGAGCCAAGCAGTTGTTACAGAGCACAGGACTAAGGTGAAGAAAGGAACAGTGAAATGCAAGATCCACTACTACAGCAGATTAATCATCTTCTAGTGTTGCAGGATCCACGTGAAAACAGGCGTATGGGCACATATGTGACGGTGGAAAAGACTGAATAAGTCCGTTCTCTAAGGTGTATACTAAGAGCCTCCACAGGAGCACAATCAGGTGAACCGAGCGAACAAATGCCGGCACTGAAATAGTTCATCTGCCATCATAATCTAGGCTCAAGCGTTGCTGAAAAGGGATTTTAGATTAGCCTTACCTTTATCCTTTAAGGTTTTTGATCTTCTGTCACTTTGGTCCAGCATCTGTAGACATTGTGATCACACAATGGTGTAGTTAGTCAAATGTTAAACATGAAATTAATGGCTAAATCACACGTATTACTCTCAGAATCACAGGTCGGTGTAGTCCCTCTCACATGGTTCGTTATCCCCTGAGAGTGTAACCGGCAAATCTCTGGTACAATAGAAAAACGTGCAGCATATTCAGACAGTTTCCCGGACACGGGTTACGCCTGTAGACTACAGACTTTCTTCACAAAAGGTTTTTTCAGAAATGGTTCTGTGCGGAGCCTCAGCGCTGCAAGAAGAACACATTTGAGAGCCATTATTCTAGAGTGTAGACCAGCGGTTTTGCAAATTGCAGGGTCAGAACTCCTCAAAAGGTCCCACGATAAATCTGAGGGAAGCGATATCTATGACCCCCGTGCCTCTTACATCCCCATGTGACAGGCTATAAACCGTGCCAGATAACTGAAGGGCTTATAATTCCTACTTTCTTTGTATTATTTTAAAGCTTTTTACAGACACACACAATATATATATACATATACAGCAATAAGTGGTCACAAGTGAAAAGCAATCCAGGACAATAAATAGATACATAAATGTTGATGTCCACTGCAGCAGATCCATATATAGTATATGATATGAAGTATCTGCACCGATACAGGCAGGAGTAGCATTAGACTCCTTCCTTGGCAGGTCCTAGTGGACATCATTAACCCAGTTCATGCGCTTATGAGAACAAACTGGCATCCAACACCCAGTTAAGAGCCTTGATGATAAAACTCCCAATTGGAGGGAAACTTAATTTGACCAGAACAAGGCTCTTTGAAACTGTCTGTCTTTCTGTGTATGTGCAGGAGGGGCTGCTCTTTTCCTAATCTGCACATCTACCAATTAAGATCTTCACAAATGGTGGTGGGGAGGGGGGGCTTGGTTTGAGCCAGTCTGCAGCTATTGCTCACACACTGGAATAATTTGCCCTTCTACTTCAATAGCCTCTCGCCAGAGGTAATAATCAACTGTGCCCAGTCTCGCCAAGTCTGGTACTTACTGTATATACCCTAATTATCTCTCGGTAAGAGCTTATTATTTTTCATAATCCATTAAGATAGTCAGGAAGTGTAATTACTCTCACGGTCTCATCATTCATATAGTACACAAAGTGCCTAGTGATCCAAAAAATTAAAAAAAAAAGATTTAAAATAAAAAAAATGATTCTTGGCTGTGGGTTACTCTGGCTTGGTATCCCAGTAGGAAAGAATTTTTTTCTGGTGTCTGATGTAAAGTACTGTTAACTGTGAGAAAGTCTAGAAAAATCCCACGATGCCCATCTTTTTCTTGATATCATTTTCTGCCTTTTAACGCTTCATGCCTCACATTACTTGAAAAGTTGGGAAAATGGCATATGAGTTCGTCACTGTTATAGAGGACCGCAGAGAAAAGAGACATGCCTCCAACAAATGACACCAAAGGAAAAAAAAACAAAAAAACTTGTGTTATTTACTCCAATAATGGGTTCAGTCAAACATACAGAACATAGTGGGCCGCTGATGATTTGATGATAAGAATCATATGGTTTTCGGTGTACCGGACATTATTATGAAAATAGCAAATGATGGATCTCATGCATGTGTAGTGCAGTTTAAAATACTTGGTAAAATCAGTGACAAGATAGCAGTCTCACCAAGGCTAATTTTTGCCCTTTCCATCTATTTATCACCCATATGCAGGTGCATCTTTTCCCCGACACTCTTAAATGTGTGACTGATCACCGGCTGTCAGTGTTAATCCAAGTCAAGGAGCATATTATGCCTTTTCCCAATGACAGAAAAAAAACAGACTCATATTTCAGAATGTTGCACTAAGCTTTTCAGCATTAATAGCATGCAAATTAAAAAAATAAAAAATAAAACAAAAACTGTATAGAAATATAGTACCTTCACTAATCCTGTGCATGGAAAGTTGTTTGGGTGGATAACGGCAGATAAGATTGCTGACACGTAAAGCCTTATTTTCAACCCTGGAGACTGTTTAATCCCTGTAAAACCATGCTCATTACCTCAGTGAAAAAAGGGGAGATTTGCTTAATTAAGTTGTTAAGAAACCAGCAAACCCTGCAGCTGTCTGAGACCACAGCAAATTTCATTTCAGAGAAAGACTGTGTGATCGACTGACAGTGTGTGTGTGTGGGTGTAGGATTTGAGAGCGCACTGGAGTGTGTGGTTGACAGAAAGATAACACTAAAATAGCTAAAATAGCCTATCTTTCAGCTCCAGTCAAATTAGGGTTTTTGTGTTGTTGCTAATTGCTGAACTGAGTGTGAAAGGGCAAAGTGATGGACAGATACTCGGAAAGCAACATCAAATGTGTTCTCTGAAATAGCATTAAAAAAAATAGAGGAGGTTCAAAACCAATTCAGTGTTGTGATATTCTTCATAGATCAAGTAACTGCTGGAGATCTAGACTCACTTTGTGCCTTAAGCTACAAATTTCATTTTTATATTAGATGATACAGGTTGAGTCATAGGGTTTTCTTGATTATGCAATAAGCCACAGACTTTTTATAGTCCTCTGCAGGAGAACTGTAAGCAACCATTTCCCAAAGTTTTACTCTGGTTTGGTAAAACAAAACAAACAAACAAAAATTATGTGGCGCGTTGATATTGTTTCTCCTTGCTGGCATTATTGCCGGAGATTAGTTTTATTATGTGGGTCATTTATATGCGTTTTATTTGGAATATTCAACTACTTATTTTATTGTGAAATCCGGGTAAAGTAGGCAATTTCCGGTCGCCAGCTTTAATTTGGTTTACAGGTGTGCAGTGCTCTTTTCAGAGGTCCCCTTCATCCAGTAATAAACAAACAGAGTGGAACCCTGGGTAAAAGGGTCCACCTATTTGAAGGAGTACGAGAAAAACGGGTTTGAAGGAAGACCTCACCTGTGCGCCTGTTGCCCACTCAGAGATTAGCCACAGGTGAGCCACAGCTCCAAATAGCCTGTTAATGTTTTGACAGTTAAATTGAAATACACATTTACTTTGATAAAAGGCATCAAAAGTATTTTGTATGTACATATAACAAAATAATATATTTTATGAATGTGAAACAGGAACTTTTAATTAATGGGTTGTTAGAAAATTAGCATACAGCTATATAGTGATGTAGGCTAATTTTGACACCGGGAGTTTGGAAAAGTTATGTGTAAGAAAATATATATTTTTTAGAAAATAATTATTTGCTATTGATTTTTTTTTTTAATTCAAAATTCATCATTAGCAACTTTGCATAAAGGTGAGCATGGCTGGCAGTTGATGTCGCTTTGATTAAGCATCACACTGTGTCTTTAGAAATAGTGAAGAGGTTTGTCCTCCAGGCACTGACACATAGCTTTATGAGTGGCTGTTTCATTTGGGCTGCTCATTACTTTTTAATCACTTGATTAGGGGTATGCAGTAATTGCCCAGTAATTTTAGAAAATGAGCTTCTCAGCTGACAGCATGTTGGGATTTTACCAAGAGGGATCCAAAAGTTTGGAAGTTTGTCACTGACTACGAATAAATTACTCCTTAGTCCTCAATCAGTGTTAGTCTGGACCTGTCAAGTGCAGGTATGTGTTGCGTTTATCAGTAAGTCTGAGATTAATGAGATGGGTGCTGGCTAGTGTACATTTCTCTTTATTTGTGTGTGTTTTTTTGCACCTGGCTAACCCCCAGCCAGTGCTTGGGAGACATGAGGATCAGAATAAGGTCTGAACGAATACAGGTATTAGTGTACTTTAAAATCTGGCAGGTGTAATGTAATCCAGGGATTGTTGCTGTGTTATGTTAGCGACCCACATAATCATCATTCATACATAATTACAGCTAAACTCTTTAATAATAACATAGCAAACACAACCTGTTTGTGCAGGGTGGCCCACTGTGTAATTCAGCCCATCATCCTGTCAGTACCCTCTGATTGACATGTTGGGATAAAATTTTCATAAATTTCTCCTTGTAGTTTAAACAAATTTTTATTTGAATTTGATTTATTATGTATTTAATTTTAAAAACAAGTGTTAGCTCATGTATTATCTGTTTCCATTTAATAAAATGTCATATTTTCCCCTTCAGGTATCCAATTTAGTGAGTTTTTCAGCTGGAGGTGAAATTCAGATTTTATTTTTAGCGATCACGCTGACAACCTGTTTCCGTTCAGTCCAAAATACGCACCGAGGCATTCTCGTTCCTCTTTTACCGCCTTTAACACTCTCACACCCTTGTGTTATTTTCTCCTCGCCACTTTCCTGCTCCTGTCTCCTTACATTGCCTCCCATAACTCAGTTTTCTCCCTCTCGCTCGCTTCATTCATGACCACGCGGCTACTGAGAAAGATCAGACCGCTTAAAAATTACAGCCTCCTGATTTAAATGTTACAGTACACACTGCAAACACACTCTGCGTGCTTGTTATTCCCTTTACATCCGTGTCTCCCTCTTCTGCGTGTGACGTTGTGTGTCTAAATTACTTTTCTCCGTGTGACCACGCTTGCTCGGTTGCTCTTTTTTTTTTAGTTTTCCTATTTTATTTTTGTCCTTATCCCTCCCCTCAACCTACATCTCCCCGCCTTTACTCCTCCGTCTCCACTTCTGCTTCACTTCCCATGACATACGCCGCCCCCCCATCCCCATCCCCATCCAAGCAACCACCACTGTTTTCCCCTCTACTATCTGTCTCTCCGACAGCCTCCTGCTTTCCATCCATCCATCACTCAGTTTTATAGTGGTGCGATGTTAAAATATGAAGGGCTCCGAGACAAATGCGAGCAAAGGTGGCGGTGTTTGCTGGAGGAGGAGGGAGGAGGAAACATATTCAATAAGAGACTTTGCTTTTGAGAGAGAGCAAGGGAGGAGAGTGTTGTCTTCCCTCCTCCCTCCCTCCCTCCCTCCTCCTCCCTCTCTCGCTCTCTCTCGCCCCACTCTCTCTCTGTACAAGCATGTGTGTTGGTGTGTGCGCCTCCCGTCTTTCCCGGCTCCACTGTTGTTCGCCGCCACCACAGATGAGCTGGGAAGAGGAGGGAAAGCGGATGTATCTGGCCACAGGAAAGCAGGAGGAGTTTGGATCGGCATGCGAGACTAACCAGCAGCTCTGCTTATCAACAGCTCCCCCCCCCCCCTCTTCTTACGCTTTTCTCTGTGTCCCTCTCTCTTTCACACGCACACAAACCCACACGTGCGCTGTCAGACTCACACACACTCGCGCCGGCTGGATGTCTTCTCGCTAGGCTGAACGAGAGAGGTGCTTAGCCTTCTCGTTAGTTGAGGGCACGGGAAACCGTGAGCAGCGTTGTGTGTGCGTGTGTCAGCTTGCATGCACACTCATGCATAAGAGAGTTACGGCGTGCGCGCGCGTGTGTGTTTTTGAATGGAGATGAGTCGGGACGTTAAATACACAGAGGCAGCTTTCTCTGGCTTTCGGCTCAAGTGACTTTCACCTCCCGCTCCGGGTGTCACAGAGGACTTACTTCTGGTATTTTTGTCAATTAAGCAGTCACAGGGGCAACTGAGGATGAAAGAGAGGAGGGCAGTTTGGGATTTGGGTAGAGTGTGTGTGTGTGGTGAGTGGATGTTTGTGTGTGTGTTGGGTGTAGTGGGAGCCACAGGCAGTCTGGCAGCCACAGTAACTCTGAGCTCAAGGGAGTGATTGAGAATGGAGGTGGAGAGGAGAGGGATGCCCTGAGGGAGCATCTTTCTCCTCTGTTTCTTACTCTTTGTAGTAGTTATGTGGGCTGTGGAGATCTTTGTCTTCCTGTACCTACTTCCTCTCCTTTTACAGTTGTTGTTGTTTTCTATCCATTGTATTTGGATGCTCTTTATCAGTGGTTGTCTCTCTTCCAGTTTTCTATTTTTTCCCTTTTTCGTCTTTGGGTCTATTGTTCTGTTTCTCTTTGCCTCTTATCAGTCAATATGATTTTGGACTATGAATTTAAGTCTTTTATTGAAGTTCCATCTCTGTCTGTGCAGGTGTAAGTTCACGGATGCTCCCTGGCTGAGGAGGTGGAGAGCTGATGATGGATCTGAAGGAGAACTGTGGCAGTCAGGGGAGCCAGGAAAGCTCCAGCCTGCGTCCCACCTCCTGGCAGGCCTTCGCCCACACCAGCACGCTGCATGGCCTTCGCTTTGTCTTCCCTTATGGTCAGCCCAGCGCACGCCGCTTGCTTTGGGCTGTTGCTCTGCTGGCCTGCCTGGGACTGTTAGCCCTGGAGAGTACAGAGCGGTTGGCCTATTTCCTCTCCTACCCTCACGTGACCAGTGTGGACGCTGTGGTGTCGAGCAGCCTGGTTTTCCCCGCTGTGACCATTTGTAACCTCAATGTGTATCGCTTCAGCCATCTCACGCGCAATGACTTGTACCATGCCGGAGAGCTGCTAGCCCTGCTGGATGTGCACCTGGCTATTCCCCAGCCACACCTGGCTGAGCCTGATGTGCTTGCCTTCCTGCAAGAAAGGGCCAACTTCACGGCCTACAGGCCCAAAGCGTTCAGCATGAAGGAGTTCATTGAGAGGGTTGGCCATGACTTGGAAGAGATGATGCTCTACTGCAGATACCAAGGTGAAGACTGCAGCCCTAGCGACTTCAAAACCGTGAGTACACTCTCTACATGCCATGTTTTAAATGCCAGCTCTTCTGGGCTCTCTGCAGTCTCCTTAGCCATCGGTTGACTGTTCTTGAGGCGTTCAGGTTACATCTAGCAGGTTTCTATTAAGCAAAAAAGTAAAATGACTTATTGGCTGGTGGCTGTTTTCTCCCTCCCATGGTGCAAGATGGAGAGCCTCCTGACTGTTTCTTTTCTCAGGTACTCTCAGGTTTGGCTGCACAGGTTGGCTCTTAAGCGTTGTTGAAAATATATTCCTTTTTGTTGCTTTGCTGTTGTCCTCAGCCTTCTCACAATAGGATTGCCTCACTGGCAAATACACAATATACTTCAGTGACAAGTCTAAAGTATTTTAGTCACTGACACAGAGGAACAGTTGTGTCTCGGGCCATAGCGAATAGTAAATTCCCTCATATCCTACTGCCACTTCCTCTATTTCTCCACTCAAGAATTTTTGCTCTCTTTAGATCAAATAACGCTCAAAGGATGGTCGTCTCCCTGCTGGATTGTCTCAGAGTGTAAAATCACAGCTAAAATATGCCGTTATTTTAATGTTACTTGGTGTAGGACAGTTCTGTCTGTCTGTCCTGGTTTTAACCTGAGGGAACTGACCAGAGCAGGGTGGAGGTATAGTGGTGAAATGCACGTGTCTTGTACTAATAAAAAGGAAACTCGACTTTTGGCAATCAGAGCGAGCGAGTTCTGGAATAAAAGTTGGCTTTAACACCTAAAGTTAATATTCTGAACACCCATCTGTTGCATACTTGGATTGTGTAATTAGATCCATTGTGAGTTTGTGAACAGCGCCGTGGATGCAGTGTGTGAATGTTACAAAAGGGACCAGTGAAACTTCTATATCACAAACAGTTTTTTTCTGTAGACAGTGAATATAAATGTCCCTTTTCTTCAATGAGGACTCTTCAGCAGGATTTTTTTGAAGACTGTTTAGACATGTTGGATCAACAATTATCAGCAAGTATCTTGGATTTTGTTGCTTGTACCATTTCATTTGAAATGCATGCTGTGCAGTTCCAAAGTTTTGGATGAATTTATTCGGATGTTCGTCTGTTGGCAGACTCTCGATTTGTGCCATCTATCATACTCAACAGAGTCTGCCTTAGTTTTGTTGGTGTAGCAGTATTACTGCCTGGTAAGCTAAAGAGTTTTCAATATAAATCTGCACCTCATTATTACCTGACCGCAGCAACGTAACTATGTCGGGGACAGAGGTTTTATGGCGTTTTGATAGCATTTTCAAACATGAATCCAGTGCTAGATATTAATATTGTAAATCACTGATCACATTGTCCTATGTTTGCTTCTCTGAATTGGCTTGTTAAACCCAGAACTGAATTTAAAATCCTCCTCATGTACTGACTCTTAGATAATGGAGCCCTGTCATAGTATCGTATTCCCCCCAGGTGGCACTTAGCTCTCAGACAGAGTTTGCAAAGCTGGAATGCAGGTGGACCCTTCAGCCATCGTGCCTCGCTCCTGTGGAAACGGCTCCCAGTTTAGATTCAGGAGACAAACACTTTAAAACTTTCCTTTTTGACAAAGCTTATAGTCAATCAGGTGACCCTGAATCATCCCTTAGTTGTGCTGCTGTGGATTCAGGCTGCTGGGGGAATTCCCATGATGCACCGACTATTTCTTCTCAAGCCCCCTCTTTTTCACTCCCCACGCATTTACATGCCACAATGCATCAACTTTTGTCTACTCTTTGTCTGAATCTTTGCCCTCTCTCTTCTCCCTGAGCCTGTTAAAACGGAGTTCTTCCTTCCCACTGTTGCCAAGTACTGCTTACAGGGCCTGATTATTGTTATTTTCTTTGTAATATTGTGGGGTCTTTACCTTGCAATATAAAGTGCCTCGAGGCAACTGCTGGCACTATATAAATAAAATTGAAGAAAAAAAATTACTCTAGCTTCATGTTAATATAATAAAAGACCTTAATATCATTGAGCCACTTTGGGGAGATCTCAAACATGCAGTTCATGCAAGAATTTACAGGAACTGGAGGCATTTTGCCAAGAAGAATGGGCAGCTTTACCACCTGAGCAAATAAAGCGCCTCATCATATGTGAACCTTTGAGCACAACTGTAACTGTTAATATCAGGGTTGTAGACTGAATAAATTGGCTCATATTTCTTCAAGGGATACATCGGTCTGATGTAGTGCTTCTATGTTAACAGTAGCACAAAATTTAGTCTATTATCACGTTGGCTTATATAAAAATGGCTGAGTTGCTTGAGATTGTAACTTGCATGAGCATTGGTGTCAGATTTTATTATGGGAAGTTGGAACACTGCTTTTCTTTTTTTAGTCTTCGGCTGAGTGATGACACTGGTGTTGGGAGAGCACATGAACTAGGCAGCAGCCCCTTTCTGTTAATGAGTTGACATAGTTAGCGCCTGCTAATGTGGAGATGTTATTTCACCAGGTGAATTTTTTTAAGTACCGGTGCTGTTTTACTGACTGTGAACCATATTAAAATAGAAATGACTGCAAAATTACTAAAAACGATTCCAACTTGATATTAATTCTTCAACCTTCAGAAGCTCACCAATAAGTTTTAATCTTGCATAAAACTGAAATGAATGGAAAAAATATTCAGCATTATAAAAACACTGTTAATTAAAGAATAGTTTGCTCTCTCTGTGTAAAACCAAATGTATAAAGTAAATGAGCTTAAACACGCAAAAACTAAGAGTATACTTTGCAAGTTTTTAAAAATTGTATCTACTATTCCATTTTTTTAAATCCTGGAGCGGTAATGGTGTGATGAATGGGGTCATTTAGAAGGTAGTCTAAGTAACAGCCTGAATGTCTGTTAAAAGATGCTGCTGATACAGATCTGTCTTAATGAGATGTTTTTGGTTTTTTTTTTTTTGTGTCTGCCCCAAACCTGACTGGCGTGCATGCACAGCTTGTTAAAGCTCGTACTGGGATTTGATCTTCTTTGATGACCTCTTAATTTTGTGGAGCGGACTCTGTTGTTACTCACAGAACACATCAACAGCGTTATTGAGTCTCAGATGTGTGTAATCCAAGCTGTTAAAGCTTCTAGGCCTGTGACACTTATTGTTAGATTGATATCATCGTGTTTTATCCTGAGAGGTGCTCAATGCAGACGTTAATTGGAAAAACAACTATGGTAGATCACACTCTGGCTGTAGTGATTTTCTGTTCACGCCGTCATATGGATGCTTTCCCTGAAGCTCTGATCCATATTGCACTGAGCTGCAGCAAAGCTGCTGGTGGGCAATTCTCTGCTTATATCTGCCAGGAGAACATTTGATTTTCATAATTTCATTCTGTTGAATCTTCAGGGAGTTAATTTAAAGCTAGCTTGGCTATGTCTGTTCCTTCCCATGCAGCTCAGTGAGTCAGTGTAACTTCCCTTTAGTAACCATCTTGCATATTGTGGGACACGTCTTTGACCTGAAGCCGGGTTCAAAGATAATCATGTTGACAGAGCGGCTACTAGAAGGCACTGTCATCCTCTTTGCCCTCTGCCTGTTGCTGCTTCTGAGCTCCTCCTGACTTCTCCCCACCGCTCTCCGTCGACTTGCTCTGTCTCTCTTCTCTCTGTCACTGCAGCGACACACCTTCATATCTCCGGCGCCTTCTGAGAGGAAAGAAAAAAAAAACACAACAAAAAAACAAAAGCATAGGCCCCCTAAAATAGAAAAACTCATGCATGAATGAACTCAAACACATGGATCCAGAAAAACCTTTACTCAAACACACCAAAATATACGCATACATGAATGAGTATACACACACAGAGGGACAGCATTACCACGACACTCCAGGGACCCGAGTCAGCGCTTGAGTGACACTGTGATGAATGACCGTGGGGAGGATTGTGGGGACGCGGGAGTCAGTGTGATGTGACTGATGGAACTGGATCAGAGCGCTGCACAAAAGGGAAACGGCAACAGTGTGCACATTTCCACCTATATGCATGTATTACGCTTTGCCTCAGAGTGTTTATATTTTTTTTGAGCATTTTTAAAATGTGCAGACTGCTCATTTTGTTAATTTATGTTTATATTTGAGTGCCTCTGCAACCTACTTGACATGATTCTTTCTAAATAAGCACTTTGGTGTGCTTGTTTTTCGAGGGTGGCAGAAAAGGAGGGCGCATCTGAAGCCAAATTCAGCATCCTCACTTCCAAACAGATCCAGTGAACAATACCCCCCCCCCCCCCCCCCAAATCCCCGCCATGCCAACTCCATTCTTTCAGTGCAGCATCTCTGCAAGGATGCTGAGTGGCCTTAGTGCTTCTCCATCCTAGTTATTAAGTCGTGAGTGTGGATCCATGAGAAAGTTGTGGTGCAGAGTGGGGAGTCGAGGTTCAGTCCACACCCACCCGTCCAATACAGGCAATTGAATTATTTTAAGTGGCAGGGATGGGGATTAAATTTTTTTTTTTTTTTACTTGTGTCATAAAGAAATGATCAACACGTCCTAAAGAATCTAAATGCTAACAGTGAGTCATTGATGTTTTGTGCTGGAAAAATATTGCAGCACATAAATGTAAATGGTCTAGAAATGGTGACGTAATTAGTTTGTTCCTGAGGGATCTTTATGTGTGAATGAAAACAGATAATAGATGAGATATTTTGTTTGAAAACAAACAAAGTCTTAGTGTTGGGCATGGTTGTATTGATGCTCTTTATCTAATTTCTTCTAATTCCTGAGTTCTGCCAGTTTTCATGCTGCTTTAAATTTCAGTTTACTTTTTTTTATTTCTGTGCTGCTTTTAATTCCATTACTTTATGCAGGTTTGAGAAGTGCTGTCTGACCCTTGCCTGTAAACAGCAGTTTCCTTTTGCTTTGCAGTAGTGCTGATTCAGTACCTGCCTGTCCAAGTATCCCACAAATATAATTTGGTTGAACTTAAATGTGTATTAATTTTTTTATAATAGCATTTAAGACATCTAATATTTTTGCTCAGAACCAAATAGTATATGACATTACTATACATGAATACATGAATAGAATGCTTATCATTCAACTATACACAGCATTGTACAAATGAATGAAAATTTTTCCATTAGCACCAGATTGTAACTGCGCATGCATATATATATATATATATATATATATTAAAAAAATAAATAAATAAATTAGTGCATGTGACTTGACCATATCTATGGTGAATGTACTATGAAGCAAGAACACAATAGTACAAAACCAGTCATATGTAGTCATTATTTACATTGTTGTTTGTAGTCTATTGCACAGTGTTTTTGCACATACAGGTGAGATGGGGGTGCATGTTGGAAGGATCAGGTGAGATGGAGAGGAGGGGTGGATATCGGGGGGATTCAGAAACTGGAGATTGAGGGTTATTAAAGGGAGTTCAGCATTATTATAATATTATTATTATTTTGTTTGTTTGTTTGTTGTCCCACTTTGCCTGAAACAAAGACCACCTTTGCCAGCTGTAACCCTGAACCCCCACTCTCTCCTATGCCCGAAAGCTCATCATTATGGGCCAGGAACAAATCCTGTTGATATAATAACTATACTTTGAAATGAAACTTTAACCTTAAGGGAAAAGGAGCAGATGCCAAATGTCTTTTAATTTAATGAGCATGACGATCATTTAAGGACTGTTCTATTAACCAAAATGGTCATGCAGTGACGAGTGTGTGCCTAATAACTTCAGCTTTCGGTGTTTTCCTGGGACAAATTGTATTTATTTATTTATATTCATCTCATTTCCCATCCTTAAGAAGATGTGCTGGTGTAGGTCTAAGCACGTCATGTGTCATGTGTTTGTGTATTAATCAACATCCCTTTGCTTGTGTTTGTTTTGCCTGGTGTGATTACAGTCATGATTAAATGCTGATTGATCACACTGACAAGACACATCAGTGTCTGCCAGGGTGAATCAGCTCATTGTGCCTCTCCTGCATTCCCTGCATGCTTCGGTAATATATATAAATACCCAGGAGCAGAGCTGGCCTGGGAGGACCCTATCACACTCTTAGGCTTAATGTGAAACCTGATAGCAGCCAGGCCCCGAGCTCTGTATCAAACAGATACTAATTAGCCACTCGTTCATTCCTCTGACCAAAACCTTGTTGGAGCAGCACTGCCAATGTAATGGTGCTGGCTATTTACAGCAACGGCAGTTAGTCATTACATGCAACCTGTGGCCTTAGCTCTTCACAGGCTAATTATTGCATGGCTAGATTTGCCTCGCTCTCGCCGGTAGAGCAGGAATAGCTTACTGTCAGTCACCAACGTGTCGGGGGGATTATGTGCTTTCTAATCTGTCCTCCCCCTTCTCCTCCTCTGGCCACTCCATCTCTCTAACTGCATTTTATCACTTTCACATTCATTTCTCAACATTTGAAAGCCCAGTGCGTCAGATTAGGTTTTGGTAGATGTACTGTATTAATCACTAATGTGGTATTACCGTGGCATTTTACATTCCCTGCAGGCATGATATCTCAGTCTTTTTAAAGGGCATGGGAAGCACCACAGCCACCCACAAGCCTTCCTCTCTAAAACACCCTGGAGAGGCATGCAACCTGTGCTGTTTAACCAACTTGGAAGAAGAGCTGGAGTGCAGCCACAGACAGACAGCTCGGTGTGTGGATAGGGCTTATGTAGTAGACACTGCAGCTGTCTGCAGTGGTGGATTATAGTAGGTTGATGATGGAGTGTGTGTTTAAGGAGGAATTTTCCCTGTAGGGGTTTTCTACTAAAAAATGATTGCACAGGTAATTAATGAAATGATTAATTTATTTGTGTCAAAACAAAGTTTTTCTTTTTTTCCTGACTGAAATAATGCAAGAGATGTTGGCGCAACACTGGAGAGCTTTATTTCTACGGCTTTAATGGTGAGGAGGATACTCACGTGTCCTTTTTTGTTTTTGTTACATGGAACTATTAAGATGTACGACCTTACAGCTTTAAGCTGAACTAAATCTCCCAGGAAGTATAAAGGAAGTATTCAGTGAACATCGTGGCCTTTATTACATCAAAGCCTGGATTACATTGCCTAAATGTTGGACACACAATCTTGATGAGAAACATGTTACAACCTGCAAGTTGGCTAACCTATGTTACCAGTTACCTTATCAGTTACCTATGTTACCTTAACCATATTACACACTTTAAATAGTTAGGACAACTATAAAGAAATTTAGTAAGTAAAAAAGAATCAAACAAGGAGAATATGCTTTACCTGTTGAGTTTACTACATACTAAAGATGCACACTATATCTATTGAATATTTGTATTCCTTATCAACTGATGTTGGCATCAGAAGCAATGATTTCCATTCTAGCATTTTTTTCATTTAAAAAAATGTCTAGTGGTAAAGGTTGTCTAAACACAGGCTTCTATGCAGGAATTTGTTTAAAACTAATAAAGTTGGCAATATTATAATTTAAAACAGAAATCATCAAGATTTATTTGCAGCTTCAAGTTCTTTTGACAGTTTGTTTTCTTTGCTTTATAGTGTTTTTGTTTGGTTTCTTAAAAGTACTGAAACCCACTGAAAGTCTTCTATTCCAATGAGCTACTCTGATTGATGACCGGCTGCTTAATTCAACGTGTGAATCTATTGCCACAATGTGCCAGCAGCAGCATTGTAGTGCAAAAGGAGTGACACTGCATAAGTCAAATGTAAGCACAAAATTAGCCTGGGCAGAGTTCGCCTCTGTAGCTACTGAACACTTTAGTTTAACAGTAAATAAATAGCTTGATGTTGTTACTCTTCAGGAGCCTGCACAGTATTGTCACCTAATAATAAAGTTAAAATTGAACCATATTTCCTCCGGGGACGTTGTAATCGTGGGTTGAGCTTTTTAACCAGTTGCTTAAAGCCCTGGTTTACCACCATCTAACCAGTAATTGGTAATTTCCATCCACTGTTTGCTCTTCCTATCATAATGATGCAAATGCATAGAGCAAGTGCAACTAGCAAGTGCTCCAGCGATGCTCGGGTTAGACATTTGTTGTGGTTTAAGCCCAGAACATCACTAGTGACTAATGTGTGTTTTATTTTTGTGACTGATTTGACCATGTAGTGGTTCTCTGCGCAAAACAGAACATGAGAGGTTTATGGCAGAGGCACAGAGCCGTGTCAGTGCGGTACATGAAGTACTGCAATCAAATATTCATGAATTGGTGCAATTAGATTGAATTGTCCATTGAACATAGAATTGTTATAGCTCATTCAGTGAACATTTTTGGTCCTTAGTTCTTTGTTTCTTACGATGTGTGAAATTGTATGAGTGTGTGTGTGTGTGTGTCTGTGTGTATGAGGTGTAATTCATAGTGGTATGTCATGTCACTGTTAGGGTCACCGTTCAGGACATTTGTTGGCGCAGCAAAGAAAGCAAACAAATGTATAATGAACATTTTTATCCAAATTGTGCCGATCATACTATTGTATGTACTATTGTAAGTATTTGCATGTTAAAGGGGAGCTACATGGAAGGATTGCAAAAATGTAACTGTACATTTGACATGAAATTGGTCATCTATCCATCATCTGTTCTCTGCATGATCTATACTGCTTCATTTCCTCAGTGGGTGCAAATGTGGTTGGGTGTCAGCTTTTTTGCTGTGTAAATTCTGATAAAGATGACTACATCAGCAATGCCTCTGCAGACTCACAGAGCACAGACAGCTCGGCGCTTTCTATCAACACAGTAGCCAAACATGTGATTTCATGATATCTGAAGTGATACTGTTCCTCCCACAATCCACATCTCCTGCTCTGGTTTTCTGTTACCTTCTATATATTAGTCTTCTTTGCCTTTCTGTAATCTTTCACATGGTGTCTAAGCTGAGCATTAGATCCTCAGAACTGACCAGTCGATGGAAAATCCCATGCTTTCCTTAAACAGGCTGACTGACTCGGAGTCCTTTTTTGTCCATCTGTCTTTCTCTTTTAATCTCTGCAAGCTACCCAGGAGCTCTTTTGATCTCAGTGCTCATACTCACATGAGAGCTGGGTGTTGAGGGCCCCGTGCCCTGCTGGGGTGGAGAGACTTTGATGGAAAGTGACCACTGATTAAACTGATACCTTGATTTGAGTCATCATGGCTTTTATCATCTTTCTAAGACCCACCTAATGGCTACTTGCATATACATCTGCAGTTAACGGTGGGTTCGAATATACAATGCCACAAACCATTTTTTAAATGTGATTTTTCTTTTCTTTTCAATCAATTCATAACAACAGAAAATAATGTTGTGCAGAAAATATTTATATCAATTACTTGCGTGTGCCTTACAGTACTGAAGAAAGAGGAAAAATGGCACAGTGGGTTAAATGTCTTAATAACCCATCAACAGCTCCATCTGCCAGCATCAGCCTGACTCCTCTGCAGGTATGGTTGCTGTCCTGCTGGAAAGAATCTCACATCAGTGTCAGGACAATGTGTGCTTTTTTTTTTTTTATATATATCAAAATGACACTTGTGTGCAGGACAGCATGACTGGAAATCAGACAATGGCCCCACGAGGCCAAGGTTGGATTGATTCTCTGTCTGCCTCTGAGTTTTGTCTGACTGCAGTTTTCCTTTTCACCATATATTGAGCTATATCCTAAAGTGAACAATAACGGCGAGCTAACATTTTAACATTTGTTATCTGATCTCTGGTCAGCTCACTTCATTGTGTTGAATCCTCTAATGCTGTTTGGATTGCTAGTAAATGTTAGCAACAGATCCAAGTTTAGAATAAAGCATCTGGCATACATTGCCTGTATAAAGACACTAGTAGTGTTTTACCATAGAGTGTGGTGAAGATGGTCATTTAAAGACTAACAAGAATAAGTAGCGATAAGGTTCTCAGCTGTTCTTTGTGTGAAACCAAAGAACCGAGCTAAAAGTATGTTAATGATGGGCTTACTGTATATTTGTAAAGTAACGGCATTCTTTACAGTTAAGTAACCTCACACTCCTGTCTTGTCATACTAATTGTCTGTAAATCCTACCCCATGCGCTTCTACTTCATTTAATCCCCAGCTGCACAGGTTTAGAGACTTGTCGGTGACGCCTTGTCAACCGCTAGGGAATAGCGTGCATTTCCCGACACCAGCCACCCAGCAAATGAAAATTTAAATTTCAGTCACTTAGCGGTTTCTGGATCTTGCAAGGATTTTGGGTTCCCAGCGGGTCACCGGCCAGTATCGGCCTGTGTGAATGGGGCTTTAGTTTCACTACATTTTGCACAGTGGCTTTTTTTTTTTTTTTTTTTTTTTTTTTTTGTGTAAACGGATCATGAAGTATAATGCAGATAGCTGCAGATATCATGCCGCTAATTTAAAACACGTCTTCAAACTATGTTTAATTCTGGTGTGTGACAGATGTCAGAAAATAGTTTTTGGAAAAAATTCTCGTGCAGTGCCTCTTACTTGTGCTTTGAGAGTTTGTCTGACCCTAAAACGTGTTTACAGCTGCATTTAAAAATTAAAGTTTTGTTCTGCTGAGACGGAGTGAACTGAGTCTCACTTTCAGTTGCCTTCACTGCCTCCCTCCTTGGTTTGGCAGCAGCACTGTGCACAAACCAAAGCAAAGCCTGCACGAACAAGCATTTAATGTATTTGCTTGTTAGCAATGGTTAAAGTTTGTTTGTGTATGTTGAAAAAAGTTGAATGAATAGACTTCATTATTCTGTCCTTGGTGTACTCAGTCCTTTTTAGATCTCTAAGCAAACTGTCAGAATGAATAGACCAGCTTCAGAAACTCTGATTCTTCACTTCTAGGGTGAAAATCCCCTGGTGGGTGCTGAGCTACTGCATAGGAGTGGTTGGGGGGGGGGGGGGTACTTGGATCAGCCCGGGCACCATAAAAAAAA
>JAVDPK010000854.1:97937-169154 GCA_034780415.1 Cichlasoma orientale | reverse complement strand
CTCGTGCCCCAATGAATGTTCAGGGAGACTTTCAGTTTCTAATTATTTTCACGTATCAGGTCAGATCAGTTGGTGGCAAAATAAGAGACAGTTTAGAGGAGATGCTGCTGTGGTACCTATCTATATAACACAGTACATATAAGTACAAATAAAATCAAATTATTTTATTCATATTTGTTGCATGTCAAATAGTGGCTTGCAATGCCTAGCAGCTTCCTATTTATACTGACTACTTACATGGGCATTCATTAGCCTTACTGTTCACAACATGGTATCAAAGGAAAATGAAACATAATCTTGCTGCTGTTCTGGTACTCAGATATGTAATAATAAATTTGAGTTCTTGCTGTGTTTGATGACTTGCATGCAGCTCTTTTTATTTTTAAAATGGAGAAAATAAAACGGTGACACTGACCTGAGGTGCATCGAATATATCTGCAGCTACATCGAGTTTGTTCTGTATCTGTGTTAATGCCTGATGTGGCTATGCATATCAATTAGACCTCAAGGCACGTGACGTCTCTAATGCCATCTCTAAACAAGAATCTTTGTGCACATGTAAAGATGATTACACTGCTTGAGAAAATTTCATAGGGCCTTTCTTCATGAATCTAAAACATGCGAAAGGTAATTAAGCTGCATAAACTGATGAGCTGAGTTATGGTAAGCTTAGACTGAGTTTTCAAATCTTAACCAGTTTTGTCTGAAATCTCAAACATGCAAACATTTACAACATTATTTTTTAAATAATTTATTAGATACCGGGATTAATATTAAGATGATTGTGCCACCTTACATGATCTCGTGGGGACACAGATAAACAGAAACTAAGGCCTCGTCCACAACAGCTTGATGTAAGCGAAAAAAAAGAAGCAGAAGGCTCAATGGGCCTGTATGATGTAGTGGTGGGGAGAAGCAGTAAACATGAAAGTGAGATTTAAACTCTCAGTAATATCGGTCAACAGCAGTATGCTAGCTAATGTTAGCCTCAGGGGCAATAATGTTTACCAACATTGTTTGGCAACACAGCTGGCTACTCTGAGACTTGTGTTGTGGAGGCTGTATTCTTGTCACATATCAGCAAGCTTTCCTCCGTCTCAGACGTACAAATCAAAGCACAATGGGCTGTTGTTTTGCAGTCACCATTTTTAAACCTCATGATTCACATTTATCTCTTTGTAGACTTGTCACGATGTAATCACAATCATCCTCATTTTAAATACTAAAACTGTTATAATTTTATCAGGATGGCTCTGAGTCCACCAGCAATTTAGGTTAAAGATTGTTTCTGTGATCCGCTCACATTACCAGGCGGTTTGTGCTGAAAATCAGTACTGACCAATTTCTCAGAACGGATTTTTCTTCCAAAAATTAGGACGGGTCAGTTGGGACTAAAATAAAACACTAACAATGTATGGCTGGTGTTGGGGGTTAGCGATCTGATATCATGAATGATCAAACTTTAAGTTTAATTTTTAGGAGTCATATAGATTGGAAAATCTGTTTGTGTTTCTTTACCTTCAAGCTGACGAGGTTGCTGAAATGTTGCTCCGTGATGCCATTTAAGCTCCATCTTCAGTCTTTCACCTCACTGACAGACTCCAGTTGCACATGTCTGGTCTGCCGGTGCAATCGAATCATTTTCCTGTTTGACAGCCTCGGTCAGCTTAGCGGAGCAGCAAATGAACCAGTTCGCCATATGCTGCAATTCTGCTCGGAGGGGACCCTCATGCTTGTAGTGGCACTCACAGAACGAAGAACAGGGACCGCTGTTGGCAGCTGCATTTCTGAGACAGAGGAGTTGGAGCCTGGAGAAGAGACTCACTGAAGAGGTAGCTGAATCAGATTGTGGTGTTTTGAGTGGATTAGGAGGCATGGTTGATGCAGAGATTATTAGTGTTGCCTCACAGCAGCAAGTTCCTGGAGTGAATTGTCCCTGCAGTGTGGAGTTTGTATATTCACCCTTCTCAAATACACAGCAGAACACTGTGCGTTCTTATTGTGTATGACTGGTTCAGAATGATGAAATCTGAAGGAGTTTTGGAGATGCCAATAACTTTTTTTTTTTTTTTTTTTTTGCGCAAGATAACTTTGGACTTTAGGAAGATTAAGTTGATGTCATTCAGTATTGCTGTCATTCATAGCAATTGCAAAACAGGCTAATAAGTAAAAAATGACACGCCATTTCATGACAACTGTTTTTTAGACATGTTTTTAATTAATAATAATAAAAAATATCTCAAAAAGGCTGACAGATGACATAAAGCCAAACTGGCACAATCTCATAGACTTGTTTTTCAAAGTGATTAGTAGTTGGTAGCTTTTATGATCCTTTTGGAAATTGTCTTTGTTTGTGGCAACTGTCAGATAAATGCAACCAGAACAAGGAAGACATCAGAATTACAGACATACAAACCTGTCACATTAAGATGTTCAAATTAAAATAAACAGAAGATAAAGTAGGACAAACCAGTTTTTATGCCTTCAGCAGCACGAAAACATGACTTTTCTATCTCTTCTATGACTTCCAGACCCAAGAATATTGACCACATGACTATAAAAATACTGTCTTTGCTAAAAGATGAAAATAAGAGGTTCACATGCCAGAGCCTTGCAGAGCCCTTGCACGGGATGGCAAGTTGGTTACCAGCCTCTGTACTGACACCCACATAGTGGGTGTAATTCAAATAGGTCAAATGTTAGATCCATAGTGTTACAAAGTTGGAGGAACTATTTTTGATATTTCTGGTTCATGAAATAAAAATCCTCCTCATTTTTCACGTGTAAAACATCACTCATACTTGCATACAGCTTGGATAAGCATGATCTTCTCCTGGTTAAATCATCAGTACAAGTGAGACTAACTTAATACTGGCTTGAAAAATACATTATATTATTTAAAAAAAAAAAAGAGAAATTATTTTGTTTAAATTATTTACCTAACTCACGAGGACTTCAGTTCAGCCGGTGCGCCAGCGCAACATCAAGAGGCTCTGATCTTTACATATTTCACCAAAATGGGAATGAAAAGTCTAATAAGCAGAGAATAACATAAATTCACAGATGTAGCAATGAAGGCAGGGTGTGATTAAAATATGTAGATCTTATTATTTCACATTTAACTTCATTTTGAAGTTAATTATTTTTCCTGTTTAACCGCCTTTTACACTCATACTTTCTTCTGCCTGTTTCCCCCTCCCGTGCGACGCTTTCCTTTGTCTTTCATTGAATGTTTTGTTGTTCTGCAGAAGTATAAAGCAAAGAATCCACAGGAGTGCAATAATCAGTTGAAAATTTTCCTTCTATTCTGTTGAACAATATGACAAATGTGTTTGGAATATGATGGATGGTGATTGCAATTTAATTACAGGGTAAAATGCGAGCAACGCTTCATTTTATATTTTAGGGAAATATTAAAACGTGTGTGCCTGTGGCAGTTTTAAGCTGTGTTCTCTTCTTTGCTTCGCTCTCAGCTGCTGTATTGATTTTTCTTTGCACCCTGTTGGGATTTTCACTCAATTAAAAGTGTGACAGAACCTGCAGTTTACAGTCCTTTTCATTGACCTGGTGTAAAATGCTGCCCATTTAAATTGCCTTGATGTTAACTTTGTGTTTGTGCCTTGAATGAATACTAGGTCTTCAGCACTGGTGGTGATAAATGCCTGAGACGCTGGCTCAGCCCACTTGCTGTCAGACTACAAGGTCACTAGTGAGGGATTTTTCTCCTCATGGACTCAGACACAGCCTGGCATTTTAACTATTTATTTTCATTCTGTGATCTTATTCTTGTAGGTCAGGGCTACAGACATTTTTTCGAGTGTGTGCAAGTTTAAAAAATTATATATATATATATCTTGCAATTTAGTAATATTGTATTTTGCTTTTAAAATGTTGCAAAATTGAGGTAGGTCTATATGAAATTATTTTAAAAAGGAAAAACCACGAGATATGGAAGGCAGCAACTGGTGGCTTCTTTACTAAGCCGATATAGAAGAAGTGGCGCTACTCTGAACCCTAAAGGGTAACGGAGTATCCATTGTTGTGGTACAACAGGAAAACTTTGCTGTGTACTGTAGACAGTATGGCCTGTCAGTTGCAGCAACTCTAAACTTTTTATCAAGCTGACACAATTTGAGAATAAAACCTTGAACTTGCAGAGACTGAAAGTAAACATCCCAACAGTACTAGCAATGCTGTAGTTTTACTCCATAAATCTTGCATGATATGCAGGGATTTGCAGCTTACCGTGTGACTTTGTGACAAACTGACAGTGCCAAAGCACTCAGCGTGCACAAGTGTGTACTTCCACATCTGCAGTGTTATTTTTCTATTTATTTATTTATTTTTTTTATTTGACTCGTGTGTATCTTGCCTGTGATTTGATAAACTGACTTGTTTACTGTCATCTTTGAGTACCCAACATGACCTTATCTAGATTATGAAAAAAAACGTTTTTGCTGTGAGACATGTGCGAAGTGTAAAGGGAATTGACAGGTTTGCCTAAATGCGCACTCTTAAACATTCTGCCTCAGCTCTGTATTTACAATGTAAAACAAAGCATAATCTCCTATTTCTGTTGCTGCGCTTACTCCATGAATCTGATGACCATGCCTGCTGTGATGTTTTTGTTCTACACTTCTCAAAAACTGTCAGTTTTATTGTGTGAGCAGTTGTTAAATGTATTGATGTAATATTTGTGTTGCATTAGGTTTTGTTGTTTTTTTTTTTTTTTCTTTGTTGTGGTGGCTACAACTTTTTTGGCTTTAGTGTTAGCATTTCTTTGTGGGCGAAAAAACACTATACAGTGCCTCTTTTTTCCATTTAAACTTACACAGTTAATATGAATCTTTTTGCTATCTGAGAATAATCACAAGTAGTTGCGGTGACTAACTGGTCACTGAGAAGTTGAAGGTGTTGTGCGCTCAACCTCTTGGTGACCAGTTAGTTGCCACAACTGCTTGGTAACACTTTTGATCACAAGGAAATTGCACAAGTGGCCTGGTGAGAGACAAACTGTCTCCAAATGATTGCAGTCTGTCTCAGAAAGACTGGCAAAGATTTGCAAATAAATTTCTGATTGCCAGTGGAGAGATTGCCAACATGTTGCAGTTGGTCTATGCTGACTAGTCTATCTGCGACGCATTTCTTTGCAATAGGGGACTCAACCCAATTGGTTGCCAACTGGTTTTAGTCTTGTTATATTCCTACATAAAAGCAAGGTTGCACAGCACCTGTCATTTTGCAGTTAAATCGCTGTCCTGCAAAAACTGTCACCATGTCTGTCTAAAATTCTGTTTCTAATCTATGAGGTTCTTGCTGGACTCTGAATGTAGATGACCACAGATTTGCGATTTTTGCCATTTTATCAGAGTTAATAGCTGTATTATCCCAAACAGATTGCATGCAATTGCCAACTTGACCCCATTCAATTGCAAACCGATGGCAGACTGTGTTATTGACGTTATATCACCATCTTGACACATCAAAGTCGCTTTGAAGACTGCAACTGACTGACTGCCTCCAGCCGTACTCCCTTTCCTTGATGCAACCATTTCAAAGGCGGTGAGGTCACGATTTCATTGTACGCAGTTGCAGCAATTTTGGTTGTGCCCCTGTCTCTAACCACTATTTTCCCTGATGGTTGCATAAGAACAACTCATATGGGTGCTTAGAAATAGGGCTGGGTGATATGGACAAAAAAAATATAGTGTCTTGATATATTTAGAATGGTGTACATATAACTCACATACCATACCAATCATTTTTTGTTTGTACCATTTTTTTTTCAAACACTGTTTTTACAGATTCAGGAAATAATAATAACTAATGTTATTCTGCTCTATCTCCACTTTCTCTGTTGTACCCACCTCTCTGTTGGCCTGTGCTGTCCTCCTTCCTCCCCTCCCACTTCACGCCTTAATTTAGTTCTTCTTTTTCACCCGTATATCACAGGTCTTTAACTCTTATTCAACAAGACTATTTCTCGTACCCTCTTTTTTTGTATGCTCTGTGAGCCCTGCAGCTGTGGTAGTGGATTAGAGGCTTGAGGTTAGGGGGTTACTGGAAACAGGGTGCAGTCAACTTATCCGTGTCATGCAGCTTCTGGTCTCAGAGCATTAATAAAGCTTGAAGGTGTATTGGCTGCTCTCTGCTTTGCATTTATATCATCGTGGTTATAACTTTCCCCTGCTGCAAGGGGTCTTCTTTGCTCCTCGGCAGCACTGCAGTCTTTCTTAGCCTTTTTACTTATAGAGAGCTGCAAACCCTGCACTGTATGCATAAATAACACGAGTATTTCACACCATTACAAATAAAGGGCTGCAGGCCAGCTGAGAACAACTTAGTCATTTTCAGTTCGGTTAGTTTACAGGAATAAATGTTTGTGAGCATGCACAAGAAGCTGCATCTATTGTTTGGTTTTACTGGGACTGTGCTCCTTTATACGCATGCCTACAGTGGAATTTGTAGTTACAGGAAAATAAAATCTTCTGTAACAGAAGAATTGTCGACATAATATATAGTTTGGATTTATTTTCTTGAAAATAAAATTGCAAATACTTTACATATGCCATTAGATACTCTTTGAGTATGTGTGTGTTTTGTAGCATTTAGTTGATCTACTTATTTGTTTGCATAAAACACTTTTTACTTCATTCAATTTGAGACCGAAACATAGATTAATGGAAAAAAGATGCTCGACTTAATTTAGAAATGCTGTCATCACACTGGTTTTCTAGAAGAGTTGTCAATTCTTTAAGCACTGCTGGCATCACATGTAGCAGGGAACAGTTGAGCAGACAGTTCAAGTATAAAGCACCTAGAGAGGATGGTTTGTTGTGGTTTGAACTGAATTAGAAGTTTGCTCTGGCCCATTGTTACAAGTCATCCAGTCCCTGTACAACTGCAGCAAGAGCTTGGTCCACATTGCCAGCAGTAAGTTGGACTCGTTCTCAGTGAGTGGACTGACATGAATTCTAGCAGTCCAATGATGTGGTCCTGTTGGCTTCATCAGGTAGTGGCTGATGGCTGATTTACCAGCCGATATGTCCCTATCCTCACCTATGGTCATGAGCTTTGAGTAGTGACCGAACGAGGTTGCAGATACGAGCGGCGGAAATGAGCTTCTTCCGAAGGGTGGCTGGTCTCACCCTTACAGATTGGTTGAGGAGTGCCATCGTTTGATAGGGGCTCAGAGTAGAGCCGCTACTCCATGTTGAAAGGAACTAGTTGAAGCAGTTTGGGCATATGACTAGGATACCTCCTGGGCGCCTCTTGGGTGAGGTGTTCTGGCCATGTCCTACCAGGACGAGGTCCCAGGGCAGAGCCAGATTATAGAGTACCAAGAGAAACAGTGCCAGTCAAAAGTTTGGACACACTGGCACTGTTTCTCTTGGTGCTCAGGCGTTCAAAGAGCAGCAGTATTAACTTCTCCACTGTTGTCTAGTGATTAATTGATGTAGTGTTTGACCCACAGCTTCTCCACTGTGACTGGATAGTTGGGTAAGGACTGATGGTGACAAGCACTGCCTTTTTACTCAAAATTAAGCATTTTCAGCTGCAAAAATTCTCAACACCTCATCACATTGCCAGCATTTTTAGCATTTTGGTGTTCCAGTTGAAAAGAATTGAAAAGGTACACCTGCCTTCATGGGAAAAACACTTTGGTTTATGTCCTCTAAGCGTAATTGTTTGATTCAGCATACATGTGGAGCAGAAGTCTCATACTGGGCCTAATGTTGCTAACCAAAAAAGACTAACGATTTGTCTTCAGTGAGCAAAATGAAGGTATTTCATCGCACTAATCCTTGCTCTAAATAGATCCAGAGTATTAAAGGGAAATCAGTAATGGTTCTAATTGACAAATTTCTGTTATTTCATGAAGAATTATTGAAGTTATTTCATATAACTTGATCCTATATATATATTTTTTCTCCATTCAGCCTATATCTATGGATTTAATTTCACATTACAAGAAGAAAAAATAGATGAATCCTCCTCCTGGTTTCTCTTTTTTGTTTTTGTTGTGAATTGAGCCCACCCAGCAGTAGGGAGTATGGCTGATTGATACCCTTTCTTTGTAGGTTTGTGATTATCAGACAATCAATAGGACAGAAACCCAAAATTAATCTCATCTCTTGCAGTGTGTGAAGGGAATGATGACGGCTCTGGCATTCTCATGCAAATAGCGATAATAATTATTCCCTGAGTGCTTTCCTCACCCCCAAATAGATGGTAGTCAGTCAAAGAATCAAGCAGCTCCAGGCAGCAGAGAGATAACATGAAAGACATGTACATTCAGATACAATTAGAGGGCCCAGATATTAAAAAACATGCATTTCCATAGTGTCAGATAAGTCCATGCTTGCTCTTTTTTTTTTTTTTTTTGTCTGTAGGGTGTCAGAACTTGCAGAAAAAATGAGATGAGAGAGTATCATTAAGGATGACAGCGTGACTCTGACACCCTGCCTGTGAGAGAGAGCATGTGAAGGAGAGATGGAAAGAACGATGGAGAGACATCATTACAGTAGGGATCACAGTAAAACTGGTAGAGGGCGTCAGCATGGAGGCAATAGATGCAGCACATAGATTGCAGAGAATGGGGGAAAGGGGAGTGGAGAGTCGAAGGGAAAGAGAGCAAGGCAGAGCATCAGAAGCTGTCACAATACTCAAGTGACCAAATGCAATGTGGGTATGGTGGGGCGTTGGGGATGAGGGGGGGAAAAAAATAACTGTAAGAGCTCCCTGTTGTGGCTTTTTTGGGGGGGGGGGGGTTATTCTGGGTGACTGAGGCAGTGGTGATAAACCTGCCATCCTCTCCTTCTACCTCTTCGTTTTTGCCTGTGTACCTCACCGCAGGTAAAATGATGACAGACGATTATCATATCAGGTGGCACAAATGCCCTCCTTTCCCTCTCCTCTTGGACATCGAGTAAGATTGCTTATTCCAACTCAAAAACAGGCAAGACCTCGAGCTAGTTTCAGGTGTTTGTGGATGTGAGAAAGGTGGGAAATGTGATGCAGTGAGAAATAAATTGTGCAGAAGCAAAATCATTTTCTTGAGCATCGCGTAAACGCGTACGTGAATGTGCGCTTTTGTTTGCATGTAGGTGAATTAAACCTAAGGGTTATAATTAAGCCCATAATTTATCTTAATCTGTGACTGTAGCAAGCTCTGATGATTAGCACAGTAGGTGGTTATGAACTGTAGCAACAGAATGTTGTAGCAGACTCATGAAGTGAAAGAACTGGTTGTGACTGTGGAATATTTTTAATATATAATTTTCCTGCGTATGCCTTGTTTTAAGATGTGCAGATGGTGTATTAAAAAGAAGAATCCATCCTAGGGCATAACAGAGAGCAGATACAAATGTTGAAAATGTTATCAGCTACCAGCTAAATGCTGATGTATTTCGCTTTATTTATTTATTTTTGGTAAGTTTGTTTACCCTATAAGCAACTTTTGGTGCATAGCAAAGAATCATTTGATACTGTTATTATCTTTTTAGTCAGACTTCTGATTTTTACACATGAACTTACGCGTACTTGTGATTGGGTGTACTATTGAAACTTTCTTGGGTGGTTCTGGGGGAGTTTTATCAACACTGACAAAATTATCTCACCGCGATTTTCTTGGCTTGAACTCAGAGGCTTCAAATTTATGACCAAAAGCCAATGCATGGAGTTTTGAAAAATATGAGCACGTACCAAGCAGGGAATGTGAAAGTTGCCAGGGTTTTGAAATATGGGAAAAGTATGATACAGTATACTATACAGTATAACCTGTATATGAGGCATTAAAAGTTAGCATGTTCTTGTGAATTCAGGATGTCAGTAATTGGCATCAAGGAAAAAGCCCTGACTAATATTATCATATCTAGGAAGTACTGCAGATAGTAATCCAAACTGCATCCACTGGAACACCATCAGGCAAATATACAATGAATGTGGGAACTTCGAGGAGGTAAGCACCATTTGTTTCCTGACAAAGGACTGAGCAGATTGTATAGTCAGTACAGCACGGGTAAAGGCTACAGTGTTGGGTCATCCTGCAGAATAACTACAGGCGGAGGCCAAGCTTGTGGTCAAAACTGTAACAGAAATGCGGAGAAAGCAGCCAGAGCTAAAAGGCATGACGCCATTGGTTGGGCTCAAGGACAAGTACATGGGAATGCTTTTAACTGCTGTTCCCTATGGGAGAAAAACAGAAATTTTATTAAATCAAATCAAGTGGCTGGCAGGATGAGCCAGGACTAAAATGTCTCTGGTGAAAGAGCTTTGTCATTTTTGTGTCTGTGTGAATGTAGGAATATCCAACCAGATCTTATTTTTACTTCCGTATTATATACCTCTAAACATTGATAGTATTTTTTTTTTTTTTTTGTAAATTAATTTTTATTTATTTATTTCTATTTTGGGGATTACCGGATCTGAAACCAAAACCCGGGAAGAGTCATTCAGGCTGTGCCGTTCATGGGAGTTTTCTGCGGCTTTGCAATGCCAGCTGGTTACTTTTATAAATGCTGTGTTTTCACGTTCGCGTCAGACCAGTCATGCCTTAAAGCGACAAAACAACTGCTCTTGCCAGCATGTTTTCAAACGTGTCTGGCATTAAATCCATTAAAACACATTTTTGTTGCGAGTATATTTTTCTGGTAGATTGCAACTTGAGGCAGTAAGTCTTCCAGCTCTTCTAGAAATTAAAGTTCTCTGCTGTTGTATCAGTCCTAGTCAGTACTCCATCTGCCTGCGTCTGTGTCGCCAGTTTGCATTTGGAGTGTACTTTGTTAGAGTTTGAAGTTCACCTGGAATAGTACTTGACTGAGTCCAGAAGCTGATTCAGTGCAACTAATTATACTATCTGCAGTTTCCCTCCTGCTGTACTAACTCCATTTTGCTTTCCCCTTTGTTCAGATTTTTATGTGTTGCCTTAGTTTTCTACTATATTTTGAATTTTTCAAATATTTAACTCTTAACTCAGTCATTCCTGGGCAGACATTTTTGCTTTTGGCGTTACCTGGTGTAATCAGAAAAGATTTATGATTGGCTGAAGTCTCCTGTCATTGACTAGATTTTCCAAAGCCTGAAAGCAAAGCCAGAAAAGGTGCAGGAGGTCTATGCTGAAAGGTTACCGTGACACTAAAACACGTGTATACCCCAGACGATAGTAATTGTAATTTACCACTTGAGGTACTTCAGGTTTTCACTTAATTTTGCTTTGGCTCGATTGTGTCAGTAAGCTCCCTGCATAAATTTTTAAATGAAACATTCAGAAAATCAGTATGCAGCCCGTGTTTGTTTCTAGTTTTTAAGATGAAGGTCATGGCCCTTCGCAGAAATCTTGCTTGTGTTGGTTCTGTATTAATCAGCTGAAAAAGAGGAAAACAAACATCAGCTTCTCTTGTTACTTAAATAAACATGGCTGTTTAACCAGTTTAGGTTGTTGTGTTCTTATATGTGACATGACAAAGACTGGCGAAGGTTTTCTGTGTTTCCAGGAAAACTGCTGTGGCGACCTCATTATACATCTGCTCACCTTTTTGTGTTTTTCACACAAATCCTGTGTTTGTACTTCTCAGATTTATTTTGGTATCTGTGTGTGTGTGTGTGTGTGTGTATACATCACAAACAACAATAGGCTGAACTTGGATATAGATTTGAATTTGAAAAGAATCACAAACACTACATGATGAATTTTGTGAACGTGCAAATCTGTATGTCAGGTAAGCTTCTGACAAAGTGAGTTTCAGACGCAGATCCCTTAAATGCACGATGAGATCATCGGGCGGCTGTAGCTCAGGAGGTAGTGGGTTGTCTCCTGACTGGGAAGGCCAGTGGCTCCTCCATTCTGCATTTTGAATATCCTTGAGGAAGATACTAAACCCAACACTGCCCTCATGGATTCGTTGGATTGCAAGCGATGGGTAAAAAAATATTTAAAGGCATACAATAAATCGCTGAATGGGTGCTTGTAGTCTAAACACATTTAAGTGTCTTCAAAAGTAAAGAATCACACAGATCTGACTTGAAGATTTATCTCTGAGTAGAGTCAGAATAATGCAATTTTTATCTACATCAGACATCACGAGCACATTTCTGTGCTGCCTTTCTTTGCAGATTAATTTACTATTTGTTGCCATTAGCCAGACCTGTTGAGCTTTCTGTGCTTGTATGGTGGATAATGCATTTAACAGTGATGAAAGTAGCAAGTGTAGCACAAAAATTCAAATTTAACAGCGACGCACGCGTGTTTAATTTCAGGCAGATGCAGACAAAAGCAGCCTCAGCTTTCTATCCAGTGAGCTTGTCATTTTAAATCTTGTATGCATCAGTAGATATGCTGAACAAAAAATGTGAGTAAAGTTCAAAATGTGTGTTTCAGTACTATATTATACTAAGTGATTGTTATTCTAGCAATAGGGAATTGATAGAACCAATACGTTTTACTACTCGTTTGCCAGATTCCTGTAATCTCAGACAGACACCTTGACTAATTAGCACGAACTTATTATAGTTTTCAGTTACATAGTCAATACTGTGCATTGTTGAACTAATTTTGTGTCGTTTCTCTCTCTTGGACAAACTCCATTTGACCTGCTCAGTTTAGTTTAGAGACCACATGCACAGCTCTTTTATCTATTATTGATGCAAATAGTTAACATAAAATGCGTAAAGGTCTTTTCAGTTGTGAAAATCCCTCAGCTGAAACCAAACATGTACCATTGAGAAAGTAATGAAATGCTGGAAATTTAAGTTCTGTTTTACTTTTACTTTTTACTTTTAAACCACTTTAAGTATTACTGCAGCAGCGCACTGTGAGTATTTAAAGGGCTCATATTTGGATGAAAAAAGTCAGTTAGTTGCTCGTATCTGACACTACAGAATTTTTAGTGGGCAAGATCCCAGAACAATAAAATGGAAATGGCTCTACAGTGTTTCCCTCAATTTTGTTTTTTTAATTAATTTTTTTCTTTTTACATTTTTTGAGCAGACTTGCTGTTGTGCTCCGTTCACAAGCACGAAACCACAGAAACACTGAAACCCAAAATGACCATAAAATTGTTATTAATAGTGTTAATCATCTTAATTTACTGAGAACTTCTGGCATGAAGAACTCTGGAGGCCCGCATAGCTGTAATAATATGTCCACTGGTTACAGGAAAGAACTGAACCAGTTCAAGTTTATATCTCTCTGAAGTTCTAACCTCACAGTGACAGAGTGGTAATAAAAATTGCCTGACAATTATTCACTCATGCTGACCAAACTCTGTTTGGAGATCCTCTGGTAAAGTTCCAAAGTCTTGGACTATCAGTACTAAGGCCTGTTGAAGGTGTTTTGGTATCACGTAGTATCCCAACACCTTGTTAAGGCAGTAGCCTTACCTGCTCATCAATTGTATTTCAATAATATTATAGCTTTACTTGCATTGTTATTCTAGCTTGTATATACTGCAGTGTAAGATTAAAATTCAAAATAGATAGTACTGCAGTAAATACTGCAGGAGTCACAATTTTTTATTTTAGCTTCTTATCTTCCTTCATTAACTCCCTCTGAAAACAAATCCAGCAAGTCTGAGCTAATTAGACTTGGGGTACTAGAGTAGCATTGCAAAACCCTTCTTCCAGTGCACTTAAAGGCCATGTTTATCATATACTTAACTGTAGCATCAATTTGTTTTGTTTTGCCTCTGCACACCACTGTGGTGGATGCAGTGGATATGTATGATTTGAAGTGCAGACTTTAAGCTTTAATTCAAGGGGTTTTCAGAAAGATTTTGCATTAACAGAAGTTCAAAATTAATCAGATAACTGACTGACAAACAGTTTCATGGCCAGGTGAGGCCTGTTATTTCATGGCATTCAATGCAGACATAATATCTGAAGCTGAAATAATCAGAGTTTTGAATTTGTATCTTATAGCCATTCACTGTAATTTTAGCTGTTGGGCCCAAAGAGATGTCAGTGCAAATGAAGGAGGCCATCATGAGGCTGAAAAACCAAAAGGAATCTGTCAGAAAGATAGTAAAAACATCAGGAGTGGTCCAATCAGCAATCTTCTTAACCAAAAGAATGAACGCACCGACCAGCTCAACAACACCAAAAGGCCCAAAAGATCACAGAAGGCAGTTAAAGTGGTATTTCTGTTAAGAAAAACAGAGAGATGAACAGGACAGATGAAACCAAGACCAACAACCTCTATGGAAAACGCATCAAGGAAACGGTTTACCCTGCCCAGGATAGGGTTACTGGGGCCCCACCCTGGAGCCAGGCCGGGGCGAGGGAGCTCAAGAGAGAGCGTCTGGTGGCTGGGCAGTAGCCCGTGGGACTTGGCTGGACGCAGCACGCAGAGGAGACATGGGCCTGCCCTCTTGTAGGCCCACCACCTGCAGGATGCGTTGTAGGAGTCGGGTGCAGTGTGTGTTGGGCGGTGTCCCTAGCGGGCCGATCCTTAGCTATCAAGACTGCTATGGGGACATGGAATGTCACCTCTCTGGTGGGGAAGGAGCGTGGGCTAGTGCATGAAGTTGAGAGATACTGGCTAGATATAGTTGGGCTCACCCAACGCATGTCCTGGGCTCTAGAACCAGTCTCCTGGAGAGGGGCTGGACTCTGTTCCAGTCTGGAGTTACCCTCGATAAGAGTCGGTGAGCCGGGGTGGGTATTCTTGTATCCCCTCAGCTTACTGCCTGTGTGTTGGAGTTTTCACCAGTGGATGAGGGTTGCTTCCTTGTGCCTTCGGGGCGGGTGACGGGTCCTGACTTATGCTTATGCACCAAATAACAGTTCAGAGTACCCACCCTTCTTGGAGTCACTGGGCGGGGTGCAGAATGAAACTGATTTGTAAGAGAATTTGTGTCTTTGTCTTTGTCTTCACTCTAACCCATTTTCATGCAGTGTCTTCAAAAAACATGTATATAAGCAGTTAGCTGCGAATATACGTGCAAATGAGCTTCAGAATTATGCATTGTTATTGTTTTCTTGCTGCAGTCACACTGACTTGAATTTTTCAATTAAGATAAAGAATTTTGCTCTCTGAATAGCTTTTACATTATCATCTACTTGATAATGTTTTGCATGTATGCAGATGACCTCAATATGTATTCATTTGCATGGAAATCTAATTCTTCTTGTACAGAAATGTATTAAATACGTAATCAAAGTGGCTTATGTTATAATAAAGCTAGTTCCAGAAGTTTCAAGGCAGAAATGTGTTGATGGTTTAGTTTTTTCTCATTCTTTCCTGCATTTTTAGACCTTATGGCAGCTATTTTGAACATGAGGTGCCATGCCCACTCATTATGCATATTTCACGTGTCCATCCCCCCATGTTGTATCTCTACTGTCACAGGATCACAAGCATTCGAAGTGAAAGTCATTTTCAGTTTCATTTTCAGTTTAATCTGAGGAGTGTCAATGCTTCGTGGTGCTCTCACTTGGTGTTGGCTTTCATTGCGGTATTGTTTCACTTCCTCACCGAGGAACAAACTCTGTTTTGAGAAATGTGAAGTTAGAGACACCAGTAGCCATTGTTGATTGTTTTCCAGGAGCCACAATGGACGACACAAGGAAATCTGAAACTGCTGGATAAGGATATACATAGATTTTGTAAAACAATAAATCATGGCGGCAGTAATGACTCCCAGTTTAATCAGTGTGTAATTTTGCCAAAACAATGTCGGAGTTTTCTCTGGTTCCCTCCCCAATTGGACCAGGAGTGATATGTTTAGCTGCATGTTCTCCTTAAATTGCTGTCTGTCTGAGTGGTGTCCGAAAAATGTTGTGGACTTCATAGATAATTGGGAAACCTTCTGGGGAAAACCTGATCTGTGAAAAGAGCTTAATAAATAAATTTTACTTACTTATGAGAGATGGCATCCATCCCACTTTGGATGGCACAGCTCTCATTTCTAGAAATCTAGCCAAATTTATTTACCCCCCCCCCCTTGTCACCCCCCAGAACCCCATCCCCATTGAGACTCTGTCTGTTCCCAGACCACCAAAAAACAAAAATCAGCAAAAAACAGTTTAAGCATAAAAATTCAAAAAGAGAACAATAAAGCATCCTCAGCTGCTACAATTAAGTGTCTACTATTAAACATTAGGTCTCTCTGTTCTAAGTCCCTGCTAGTAAACTATTTAATAATTGATCAACATATTAATTTATTCTTACAGAAAGCTGGATACATGCAGGATGAATATGTTTAAATGAATCAGCACCCCTGAGTCAAACTGTCTGAATCCTTGAAGCAGAGGCCGAAAGAGGAGCAGTAGCAGCAGCAATCAACCATGGACCCAGACAGAGTTTTAATTCATTCGAAAGCCTGACTCTTAGCCCTGTACACCTTAATTGGAAAACTCAAAAACCAGTTTAATTTCTTGTTATCTATCGTCCACCCGGCCCTTACGGAGAGTTTCTATCTGATTCTGGAGACTTTTTATCTGATTTAGTGCTCAGTTCAGATAAAATAATTATAATGGGTGATTTTAACATCAATGCAGATGCTGAAAATGACATTGCAACATTGCATTTAATCTAATATTAGACTCAGTTGGGTTCTCTCAAAATGTAAATGAGCCCACACATCATGTTAATTACACTCTGGATCTTGGTACAGAAACTGAACCTTTAACAGCATTCCCTGAAAACTCTCTTTTGGCTGATCATTTCTTAATAACGTTTAAATAACAATAATGGATTACACAGCAGTGGGGAATCAATTTCATTAGAGTAGATGTCTTTCTCAAAGTGCTGTAACTAAATTTTAGGATATAATTCCTCCACTGTTATTTTCTATGTCATGTGCCAACAGAATGCAGTGCAGCTACCTAAACTCTGCTGCCACAGATGTCGATTATATCGTTAACAGTTCTACATCCTATGTACGACTCTGGATACTGTGGCTCCTCTGAAAAAAGCTTCAAATCAACAGTGATATAACTCACAAGAGGAGAGGAAATGGTGTCTTGCTAATTTAGAAGCTCTTCATTTAGCCTGGAAAAAGAGTTTGTTCCTCTCCTTCCGTAAAGCTAGGACATCTCACTATTCAACACTAATTGAAGAAAATAAGAATAACCCCGGGTTTCTTTCCAGCACTGTAGTGAGGCTGACAAAGAGTCAGAGCTGGATATTCCTGTATCCTTAACTAGCAATGACTTTATGAATTTCTTCACAAAGACATTTTTAACCGTTAGAGAAAAAATAATTCATAAAGATCTCATAGACATTATGTCTATGAGATCTTTCAATACTACTGCTTTCAATACTACTGATATTTAATTACTTTCTTTCCAATTGATCTGAGTTAACTTGAACAGTTACTTCCTCTGAGCCATCAGCGTGTCTATTAGACCATATTCCTACAAAACTGCTCAAAGACATTCTACCATTAATTAATGCTGTGATCTTAAAAACAGTCTGTCATGGTCTCTGGATCTTTGATCCAGAGTTTTGGGGTTTGTTATCATTTGTGCCAGGTTTGTCTCCCTGTTCTGTTGTGGCTCTCTTCCTGTTTTATTTTGGTGGCTGTTCTGCTCTGTGTCTTGCGTCTGGATGAACTTCCCCTCTAGTGATTATTATTCCCAGCCGTGTTCCCACCTGTTTCCCATCCTCTCGTTATCCTGAAGTGTATTTATCATCTCAATCTTTCTTCTTTTCATTGTGTTCTCCCTCATGTTTCTTGTGCAGAGTTTTTTTTTTTTTCTTGTTGTTGTTCTTTAGTTTGTATCCCTGGCTTCAGCCCAGGCCAGTTTACCGTTTGTTATTTTTGAGAAGACTCCAGCAATAAAGCTGTTCAGTCTGCATCCTGTTTTCCTGAGTCCTGCATTGGTGTCCTAACCCTGCCTGCCACACAGCAGTGTCTTGACACTATCTCTATTAATAGGCTTTATACCACAGGCCTTTAAAGTGGCAGTAATAAAAACTTTACCTATAAAGCCATCACTTGACCCAGCTGTCTTAGGCGATTGTCCTAACATTAACTATCTTCCTTTTCTCTCAAAATTTCTTGATTAGTTGTAAAACGGCTTATTTGAAGAGTTTCAGTCAGGAGTCAGAATTCATCACAGTACATAAACGGCATTAGTGAAGTTTACAGATGACCTTATGGCCTCTGACAGTGGACTCATCTAACTGCTTGTCCTGCTAGACCTCAGTGCAGCGTTTGACATTGTTGCCCATAATAATTTATTATAGAGATAAGAACATGCTGTAGGTATTAAAGATGCTGCGCTGCAGTGATATGAATCATATCTATCTAATAGACTCTAATTTGTTCATGTAAATGGGGAGTTCCTCACACACTAAGGTTAATTATGGAGTTCCACAGGGTTCCGTGCTAGGACCAATTTTATTTACATTATACATGCGTCCAGTATTATTAGAAGACATAGAATACATTTTCATTGCTATCCAGCTGATGCCTATCTTTATCTATCCGTGAAGCCAGGTGATGCACACCAGTTAGTTAAACTGCAGGAATGTCTGGATGACCTCTAATTTCCTGCTTTTAAATTCAGGTAAAACTGAAGTTATTGTGCTCAGCCTTACAAATCTTAGAAACATGGTATCTAACCAGATACTCAGTCTGGATGGCATTACCTTGGCCTCCAGTAACACTGTTAGAAGTCGCTTTTGACCAGGATATGTCCTTCAATGCACATATTAAACAATAAATGTAAGACTGCTTTCTTGCATTTGCGCAATATTTCTAAAATTAGAAATATCTTGTCTCAGAGTGATGCTGAAAAACCTAGTTCATGCATTGATTACTTCTAGACTGGATTATTGTAAATTATTATTATTATTATTTTTTTTGCGTGGTCATTCACATTTCCAAAAATTTGCGACTTGAATGTGATCTGTGTGTGAACTGCAGACGAACCTGAAAGTGTCCCGCATGCGCAGTAGCAAGCGTGCTCAGTGTTTACGGAAGTAAGCTTTTTCTTTCTTTTCTTTCTTTTTTTTTTATTATAACAGAAACAAACCACAATCTCAAAGAGAACATGGTAAGCTTGTTTTCCTTCGCGCGTCCGCGTAACACGGGACGCAGAAGATCGGATAGGTATCGGATTTAGGACCACATATCCAAGTGGCCTGGGTCGCATTCGAAAAAGTCGGATCTGTGTTGTTCAGGCTGTCATGAAAAGATCGGATACAGGTCGCATAAGGGCAAAAAAATCGGAATTGGGTCACTTCAGGCTGCAATGTGAACGTAGCCTTAAAGACCTCATAGTACCCCAGTAGAGCCCTCCACTGTCAGACTGCTGGCTTACTTGTGGTTCCTAGGGTATTAAAAAGTAGAGTGGGAGGCAGAGCCTTCAGCTTTCAGGCCCCTCTCGAGTGGAACCAGCTCCCAGTTTGGATTCGGGAGACAGACACCCTCTCTATTTTTAAGATTAGGTTTAAAGCTTACTTTTTTTTTTTTTAAAGCTTTTACAGTAGTTAACACTGGGTCAGGTGACTCTGAGCCCTCCCTTAGTTATGCTGTAATAGGCCTAGGCTGCTGAGGGCTTCCCTTGATGCACTGAACGTTTCTTCTTTACTCACCACTTTTCACTTTGTTTATACACCATTTAATCATTAGTTATTATCAATCTTTTGCTGTCTTCCGCAGTGTGTCTTTTGTCCCGTTTCCTTCCTCTGCCCCCCCCCCCCCCTCCCAACCGGTCACGGCAGATGGCTGCCCCTCTCTGAGCTCGGTTCTGGTGGAGGTTTCTTCCTGTTAAAAGGGTTTTTTTCCCCCTGTGCTTGCTCATAGGGCCGTTCGATTGTTGGGGGGTTTCTCCGTATTTTTGTAGGGTCGTTACCTGACAATATAAACTGCCTTGAGGCAACTGTTGTTGTGATTTGGCACTTTATAAATAAAATTGAATTGAATTTTTATTCCCACTGGGGATAGCTATAGCAGAGGCAACAACATGTAGAACACCATTAAGCGATAAAACTGTTATTGATGGTAATCTCCTCTCTGCACTGACCAAGCAATCAGCTGTCCTCATGTTAACTTTATACTTGTACCTTGCAGGTCAACATTTTTGTATTACAAGTTGATACAAAGATGTTCAAGCACTGTGAAGAATAATGAGGTGTTTATCTAGGTCACTGAAGTAATGGCAAAAATAACTTGCTTTTCCCTGAAGCAGTCTTCCAGGGAACACTCCACAACAAGTCATGATGGCCTATTACCAAAAGCAGTCTGTCCCTTTTGTCTTCTTTTTAAAGATTAATAACAGTATACTGGTCTTTCAGTGCAGGAGAAAAAAAAAACACTATTTTTGGAAGTCTTCATCAAAAGTACCAAAAAAAACCAGAGTTGATGGCAATTAATTTTTAGTGCGAGAGATCACATCTTCCTCCCTGTGATGCTGTCATACACTGATCTTTGCATGCAATTAAGAGCAACTGACATCTTGTTTAAGTGCAGTCAGAGGTCAGTTTGACCATTGCAGTAGCACTGATAAAAGTAGACAGATGTTGGATCATTTGTTCAAATTTCTGTGATAAGCCCCGTCATATTTAAACGACATCTATTTGGGACTCTTGGGTAAACAGTTTCCAGACGTGTTACCACATTCACTTTGAAGGATTTATCTGCTTTCTAGTGTATTACCACTGCACTGTTGATTATGGAAAAAAACTTGTTGCGCTCCTTTTCTCTCCGGTCCCGGCAGGTAGCACTTTTATAAGAATGCCAAAGAAATTTACAGTTTGAAAATATATCTAACTTCCCATTTCTTGATGTGACATAAAAATAATTTGTTAAACTTTTAATGCTGGTTGATAGTACAGCTGATTACGATTTTATCAGGGTAACAGAAAACAGCAGCTAAAGAGTAATTCGCTGTTTGAATTCTCATCACTTTAGGGGGATTGCTGAAGCCTTCACTAATCCCATGAAAAGACCAAAACCAGCAATCAACTAATCTTTCTTTCCCAAATATGACTAATGTATCCAAGGCCTGGTGTAGCTTTTTATTCTTGATTGACAACAAGTGCAATTTAGTCTTTTTTTTATTTATTTATATATTTTACATTTCTGGAGAGTTGATGTGAGTCAGCACTTGGGAATAGATTTATTTTTTTGACAAAAGACTAACAGTGTCAGAACAGGCTTGTATAGAAAGCCGTGGTTGTAGGTGTTTTTTTCAAGTGTTTTGTAACATTAAGAGGAGTTGGAAGAAGCTGGGAATTTAGTAGGTGGTCTTTTCTTGGAATACAATGACAATAGCAAAAGGGTCGAACAATGCTAAGATTATCCTTCACACTGTTTTGGCTGCTGCCTTTCAGCTGAGTCCTGCTTGTTTGGCGTTTCCAGCGCTGATGTGGTCCAGCACACTGGTGCAGTGGTGCACAGCCCTGCTCCCTTGTAACCTATCCAGTACACAGCAGGCAGCCCGGCTCACTGTATCCTTCTCATCCCAACACCACCTCATCCGTGAAAATCGGCGGAAATGTGAATAAACGTGAGCCGACCTGTCGAGACTCCCAGCTATTTGGGAGCTGATCGATCTTGGTCGCATGAGTTGCCTGAGTGGTTATCTCATCAGCTTTGGGCAACAGCACTGACTCACTGACAGAAAAGACGGATCAGAGGCAGGATTAGGATCGGACCATTTACCAATTAGCACCTGGGGCACAACGTTCACCCTAGGGCTGAAACAGCGCAGGGCTGAGGAAGACCAGTGAATAGCAGACACACACAGGCAGTGGCAAGATAATAATGAGCAGACGGAAGAGATAAAACACTGGCCAATCTTTCAGTCCTCAGCTGGATCTTATACTGAGCAAAAAGCCATATCCACGTCCCATTTGCTTTTATCTCTTTCTTTACTTCTTATTTTCTTTTCAGCCTGCTCCCTCTCACTGTGCCTTCCTGTTTACTCCGTGTGTGTTTTCTCACAGAAATGAAAATCAGCCCATCTGAGTCTGAATTAATCACGCTACTAAATGGTGACCTAGAGGTGTGTGCAAGCATCCACCCATAACTTTTAAGCAGTGATGCAATTCTAGTAATTATGCTTCTGCACTGTGCTCGAGGCAGCCTGTTTTTGTGCAAAATGGAGTAGAGTGGCATAATTTCATTTTAGTAATGCTCAAAGCATAAACAGTTGATACACCGATCAGAAGAATAAAGGCAGGTAAAATGTCTGAATGCGGTATCTCTTGTTCAGAGTGACGTGTTTAGAGTGTTTTGGCACCTTTGTGTTGTGACTGTTAAAAATCTCTGACCGGTGGATTTGGTTTGATGCTGTAGCAATATTGTGAGTTTAGCAGCAATGTGTAGATGGGCGGTTTTTTTAAATTTTGACTCTGAAGCATTGGCATGCTAATGAGCAGTGTAGATGGAGTTCAGCAGTTATCAGCTGTGGCTGCAGTTTGGGCGCTTAATTAAAAGTATTTAAGTTATTATATTGCAGCGTTCTCTTTTTGTGGGAGGGTGGGACACGAGAAATTCTTAATGCATCTTTTTTTTTCTTTTTCATAGTGTGTGCATGCATTTAAGACAAGTTGCAGCATGACGTCTATATCAAAAAAAGAAGACATAATACATAATCTGCAGACCCAAAATCTCTCTCTCACTGGCACATTACAGCAGGTGGAAGAGGGTTAATTTCCTAAAAGGTATCTCTTGGTTACACCTCAGTAAAATAACAAAAATGGAAGCGATAGATCAGATGATACATTGTCTCAAAGCTTGTGTATTCTCTATTTCTCGAGTTTTATAAAATACAGATTTCCATATTTTCTAATTCCTTCTGCTGTCAGCGTGGTTATCACCACTGCAAGCAACTGAGTGAAGCTTTCTGATTGAAAATGTCAGTTCAGATACTGTGTAAGAAATGATGAAAACATCCGAGCAGAAAAATGACTGACTTATCTTTAATTTTCTCACCCACACTATTTGTCTTGCACCTAAGTCTTGGCAAAACAGTTTTTTTTTTCTTTCTTTTTTTTTAAGCTGCCCGACCTTTTCTGTATCCCTAGCAACCGCATCCGTTACATCCATTTTTATGATCTCTCATACTGTGCCTAGTTTAGGCGCTGTCCAAGGTGGACATGTTTGTCAGGAGATGTGTGATAAGAAGATTTCACATATGGGAATCAAGTAGACTTTAGAGTTTAGTTTGTCGTTCGCATTTTAACAAGTCTGCGGGAACCTCATGTGCACTTTGTGTTGACTTTAAGAGAGCAGATGCAAACTCCATGAGCCAAAAACTAAAACTACACACATCATCTGTCATTAAGGTTGTCTCGCTTTCCTTGTGAAGGGAGGTTGTAAACTAGCAGATGGAAAATAAGACAGATGACAGTTGGCAAACGAGCACGTTTCTGCAGCATTTTGATGCAAAAAAAAAAAAAAAAAAAGAACAGTTTTATGTGCGACGTCTCAGAGAAAACTGGCATAAAATTACTCGACCAGAGCAATGTGTTAACCGCATTCTTCACAGGCGAGTGAATTTTAACCTGCACAGAAGGCTGCTGGTGCTAGCACTGCAAACGTTAGCCACACTCACATGCGGTATCTGTACAGACTGTTTAACTACCAATTCTTCTAGTTAAGTAGTCTGATTTTCTCTTTTACTGTTTTAATCAGCTAGTGAAGTAAGCGGGAATGTCCCTGGTGTGGGTGGTGCGGGTGGTGGGTTGGAGCAGAGTAGACAGGTGAAGGGAAGGAGTTACTTGAGCTGATTACAACTTATTACATTACTGTAAGTGCAGAAAGTGCCCCTGATGGCAGGGAAGCTAAACTTGGCCTGAGCACCTGCAGCTTTCACGTAGAAAACGTTACAGCTGCACTGCTCAACAAGTCCAGGTGGACAGACTCAGAACCAGCTTTCCACAAATATGTAGCTGAGGAAGACCGTGATCTCACGAAGCTGTGAATATCCCAAACACTAAACCATTAATGTGCAATTTTTAATTTTTAAAATCTCAATGCCATGCTATTTGCAGATATGCCAATGACTATATGTAAAAATGCAGGCCAATAATGGTGATTCATCAAGTAGAGTTTCACTATGCAGTAGCAGTGTCGCTGTATTCTGTATCTGTGTATATAACAGATACAGAATATTGTACTACTATATTTTTTCCAAACACTCATATAACGTGACACCTCCAAAACCTTTTTTGTAATTCAGTGTTAATTATTCGGCTTTGGGGTTTTCTCACTGTTACCGCTGGACTTTGACACTCAGCCTACCTGACAGGACTATCTTTGGATATTAAAAATAGTAAACATAATACTGAGAACATTTAACATTTACTTTAAATCTGAAATGCTGATTAACTCGGGGGGTCGTGCCAAGTGGCTAAACAGCCTTTACAGCTACTGGATATTTTTCCTTTTTTTTATTTATTTCATGCAGTCTATATATGGGTAGCATGTTCAGATTTTCCCCATCTAATGATTGTGAGCATGATTGTCTGTGCATTGTGCCTCTTTGTGTTCGCCTCCTTCTGTGCTGTAAGAACCTGGCATGCTGATGTCTGATCCAATCACTCAGCTCTGGTGGGCTGGAGGGCTGAAACAGCATGAGAAAACAGGAAGCAGAGAGGGATGGAGGGGTGTGTGGGCTGTGCATGTATAAAAATGACATTCTTTAATGTGCTGTAATGAAATATCCAATTACTCTGGAAGACTATGCTACCTTTTTTCTGATTGTGTTGAGTCTTTTGAATAAGATGTTAAACAGCATAATCCAGTGTACAGCTTTTGTTGCTACCAATGGCTGTAATCAGGTTAATCCTCCTGTCATTCTTTTTTTTTTTTTTTTTAAAACCTGTAATTATCAAAGGTGCTGCTATTCAGTAAAGTTTAGGAGAGTGTTAATATTTACTGCTAGGATGAATCAACAGTTGCAGCACACAAAGACACCCACACTGATGGAAAAGAAATGTTATCTGTGAGAAAGTAGCACCTGATTGTCTGAGGTGGCAGTAATAATTACTGATTGCTTGAGGTCTTAAAGGCTATTTGTGCAAGAGAAAAATAAAGGGAAACTAGAAAACAAGATCAGAAGAGAAAATAATATGGGGGAGTGCAGTGAATTAGATCACGATTTCACCCTTATTTGGATTTTTTTTGAACATTTATGGAAATTTAAGCAAAGGCTATATAATGCAGATTTCATACAATATATCTCACGTGAAGAAAAAGTGTGCTAATGACAGCTCAGCAAATCAAAAATGATATCACATACAACATGTTGACAAATAGTTGGGGGAAAAATCTGTAACGGTACAGAAAAAAAGTGCAAATTTTTTTCTGTGTCTTGTAGTTTTTACAGAAAGAAACCACTTTTTTTTTTTTTTTTTTTTTAAATGTGTCAGTGATTTAAAAGCTTCAAACATATTTAAGTTGTTGACATGATGCTGAGATTGTTGGGTGTGATCGTGTTTACCATAAGTACACCAGTATGGTGCATAACATTACGTTTTTCTTAGAGGTACAGTGTGTAAAATCTCATTGCTTGATGTCAGTAGTTGCAGATTGCAGTCATCTAAGTTCTGTTTTCTCACCCCTCCTAATTCAAGTGCATAATCCTAGCCTATGATGGCCACAGTAGGACACACTTATTTGACCTGTTATGTGGATAAAGACCCTATTTAATATAAGTAAACACAGGGTACATTAGTCAGACCACATGTAGAGATACAGTATGACGCTGATAGCAGTTCAGCTGCATTTCAAATGCAGTTTGCTGGCTTAATTTGACCACACTGCTAAGAAAATATCATCACACAGCTCTGCATTTCATGCTTTTTCATAAACAAGCTGCAGACCCAGTTATGAGTAAAGGAAAACCAAGTACAGCAGCAGAAATGTTATCACCTGTTTCTGCCCTCTTGTCAATTCAGCCTTCATAATTGCACATTGATGTTGGCAACATAGCCCTGTTTCACAGCACATTTTGACATTTCATAGCAAGGAAAGAGCAGGTTTCAAAAATAATAATGCTCTATTCGAGTATCCGTCATAATAGTGTGACAGCGAGCAGCTACATGGAGTTCATCCGTCATCATTTTTGCAATGTATATTGTGCTTTTCCTAATGATAATTTTAATTGCCCTCTGTGGGGGGAAAAAAGTCATTTGTTAATTAATGCCATGTGTAAATGGGATTTGTGATAATCATCGCTGAGGTCTATGGAGCATGATTATTCAGTGTTTCTGTTAAAAGTGAGGAAAGGCTTTTATTAAATAATTTCCTTCAATGTAATCACATAATTACAGCGTATGACATGTTTTTATTTTCCATTGCTAATCATTTAATGTTCGGTGGTTAAAGTAAGGTGCCTTTTTGCTCAGTGACTCAATTGATATTTGATGAATAAAAAAAGTGTTTTTAAACGTTCCACTGCCGAGTTTTAATTTGATGATGAGCTGATCCGCTTCCTATGGACTCGCTGTCTGTCATAACGACGGCCATTACTTTTCTATTTTTGCAAAATCGTGACTTAGGAGGGCATACCCATATGAAGCTGGCTGTAGTGTTAGAGACCAATGAATTCAGGACCTTAAAAATGTATTTAACACCTTAAATCATGATATACTTATTTTACATTTTAAATGTATTATTATTATATTTTTTTTAACAAAACCTGCTTTTAGTGAGCTTTAGTTATGAATAATGCTGCTTGGCTCAGGGTGCTTTATTGTACAGCAGTTTGTGCCTCGTTCTGTTCTGTCTACATTTTTTGTTTCCTCCTCGTGTTTTTATTGTGTATATTTATTGTAAAAGTTATATTATTAAATCATGCATATGGATTTTAAAGACCCACCTAGGGATAGATGTTGCAAATTAGATAACTTGGCTTAAATGCTATGGTGTGTGGCATGGTTCAGGTTATACCTGTCCATTAGGGGTAAAGAAAAGCATTTTTGCATTGATGCAGTCTGCGATTGATTTCCTAATGGAAAGAGTTCAGTCTTTACTAACAAAGTAGCGCCTGGCCTTCCCATCTTGTGTTTTCTCTCAGATGGCTAGTCAGCCCTCTTGCTTTTGTGGTGGCCCTCAGTATAATTCTGCTGCTTTACAGAGGATCTACACTACCTTGGACTGATCTGTTAATGATAGTCTTTGTTCTGCTCTGGAGAGCCGCTGTGGAGGCCGTCCGGCAGCAAGTGGAGTAACACTGATTAACACTAAGCTGAGCTCAGTGAGGCTGCACAGCAGAACAAGGACTACTGTCACCACCTGTAGTTCGTGTATATATGTAACACGATATTCATATTACTGAATGTTTAGTACCCTTTAAAAACTTTGGCTGAAGTGGAGAGTAAACGACATGGAGGATTTCAGGCTGCTAATGCTATGATAATATATGCTAATTATATGCAGCCTCTTTCTCATGCCTGATTGGCTTAGCCTAATCATGTGATCATATTGCGCTTGTCATGGTTGCCGGAGCGAACTGGGCCCGAGAAGCAGACTAGGCATATTCTCAAAATAACTGAAGAGTTTATTAAAAACAACAGGAACACAAACAGGAGAAGCTTAAGCGGTTGTCCCGGAGCACCAGTCTGGCAAGCAAAGAGAATCTGTGAGGAGAAAAACAGGCAGCGTTAACGGGAACTAGTTGTACAATCTGGTGGCGACCCACCGTCTCAGCCGGTCTTACATACGCCAAGCCTTGATTCGTCTAATAAGCCACAGGTGCGCTGTCCGGCCAGCGACTACAGGCTCTACCCGACGGTGGAGACCCGAGCCGCCCGCCGGCTGAACCACCTGGAACAAAACAAGACACTGATATCAGCACATTATGCAGTATGGGTGCATCGTGTAGTAATTTTCCTGTACACATGAGTATAATATGATGTGAATATCTTGTAAGTATTATGTCTGGCTTATTGTTATAGATTATATACATAGAAAGACATATAGTATACACTCATACAAGAATGCAGTATATGCTTTCTCAAATTTGTTTACCATGGAAATATTTTTGTCTGCTCTAGTTATCAAAAGATATTTGTAGAAATGCTAAAGATAATTGCAGAATCTCTTACAGCATGATTAAAATGGTTTTGACTAAAAGTATTTGCATAAAACTTTAGAGCAAAGTCTTCAAATTAGGGCAAAAATAGTTTTGCACAAGGTAATAAGATGTCTGCTGAAGGGTTTACTATTATGAAATATTTTCATTAATCGTGGGAGGATTTCCTCCTCGGTGATGGGCCTTGTCTCAAGGTCTGATAAAGAAACTGTCCATCTTAAAGAAAAATATATTAAGGGCTGGAGAAGTATACAAAGCATTTGTCCTATTAGATCTCTTGATTTTCATCATTTTTACAACACTTCTTTTCTGATTCATTTTATTACGTCAAATTTCTCATCAAATCTTCTTTGACACTCAACCTTTTCTTGCCCATTTCATCACTTTAGGTCCTCTGTGCCCCCATTCCCCCCCCCCCTTTTTTTTTTTTGATATATCAGATGAAATGTATGAATACATCTTTAAAAAGCTGGCAGTGAGCCTTTTTGCCTGTACCACTTTCATTACTACATGAATATACCTGAAATGCCTCCACATTAACTATGCATTCTGCTTAAATGAGATGAAGCCAGAATGGCATTATACAGAATCTATGCCGTGTTAACCTGAAGCTGAATGTTTCCTAAAAATCTCTGCTTGACATAATTTTTAATCAGAAGTAGGTCATGCATTGTTAGATTGAAGAAGTGTGGAGAAAGTAATAATGCTGTGTTCTGAGACTTCACGGTGAGTGCGTACTGTAATAGTCTTGTCATGGTTCCCTTTTTTTGGAACACATTGCTTCTTAATATTCATGATAATTATGATTAATTGACACTGGGGTTTGGGAGATCCTGCTCTCCACAGTTTTGAGGAAACTATCCATCAGTCAGACATTCAGGTGATTTGTCTCAAGGTTGAGAGGCAGATGTTAGAGCCAGGTTTGTCTGCCAGTATGAAAACGTCTGAATGAATAACGAGGGTGACAGAGGGTGAGCTGGGGTAAGGCCATGACAGTTGACAAATGGTATTGATAGACTGAGCAATGTAGGGGCTGACTGGATTGCTTCCCCATCTCATTCTCCTCTTTGCTTCGCTCTAAGAATTGATCCAAGTCTGCAGGCTTACTGCAGCAAGCACGAGAGCATCCTTCAATGCCTATGCTGGGTATTAACCTATCATCCGCAAATATGACTCCTTTCCCTACACCTGCTCTCTACGTTTACTTCATCAGTTTGGTGAGAAAACCACCAAGATGTTAGGAGTGACACTGTGATGAACTGAAATTGCTTCAAAGAACCTCAACAGGCCCAGTTTTGTGGATGTAAGTAGACCGAGGATGACATCAGTTCCAGCTTACTTCATGGAAACAAACAGTCCAGACGGATGTGCATATTCAGCTGTTTTGAAAAATGCAGACATGTCTATCAAGGTTGATTTGCGGCCAATAAAACAGGTGTGGCAGACACCGTTTTATGACAGCTTTGCCCACTTTGGTTTATTTATTGTTGTCAGTTATTCTATTAATGCTTTCTAATAATACTGCCTAAGGGAAGCATGTATATTGTAAATGGAATTGGTCCTAGCACAGAACCCTGTGGAACTCCATCATTAACCTTAGTGTGTGAAGAAGACTCCCCATTTACATGAACAAATCGGAGTCTATTAGATATGATTCAAACCACTGCAGCACAGTACCTTTCATACCCATGGCATTCTCTAACCTCTGTAATAAAATATTATGGACCACAGTATCAGATGCTGCACTGAGGTCTAGCAAGACAAGCACAGAGATGAGTCCAGTGTCAGAGGGCATAAGATTTGTAACCTTCACTAATGCTGTTTCTGTACTGTGATGAATCCTGACTGAAACTCTACAAGTCTCTTCTACCCCCTTGCTACTATTAGGTTTGGCCTTCAGAACTGCCTTAATTCTTTGTGGCATAGATTCAACAAAGGGCTGGAACCGTTTCTCAGATTTTGGTCCATATTCACATGATAGCATCACAGAATTGCTGCAGATTTTTCAGCTGCTCACCCGGTTCCACCAGTCTGGCCGTATCCCAGTGGTGTTCTATTGGATTGAGATCTGGTGGCTGTAAAGTCACTGAAATCCCCCCCCCCCCCTCTTTCTGGTGCTTGGATTGAATATCAGCAGTGTTGTCTTGACATGTTTGGCAGTTGAACTGGTATACCTAACAAAGTGGCTGTGAGTTTATACAGTATGATAAATTCTCTATTCTACTTGAGCACTCAAAGTGCTTTATACGTGTCTCATTCACCCGTTCTCACACACATTCATACAAACACTTTTTTCTATGACTAAGTGCTGTCTATCTAGCATTCACACACCAATGGGTGCATTGGGAGCATCTCAGGGCTTAGTATTTTGCCCAAGGATACTTTGGCATGCAGACTGGAGCAGGCAGAGATCAAACTACCAACCTTCCCATTAGTACATGACCTGTTCTACATCCTGAGCCACAGCTGCCTCTGTGCTTTCCATAGAATCGTTTTACTATGTTAGAAATTGCTCTCTGTAGCGGTCACATTCAGTTTTACCTTGAATTTTCTTCATCATTCAATACATAAAGTATGAACATAAGATCTAAGCTGCAGTCAGGTTATCGCACATAATTAATTCAAACCACCTCGTCAGTGATCCTCACTTACAGCAACCATAAATATTTCCCCCAGTTAGCATCAAAATGAAATAATTATGTGACAGTTACAGTTTCAGTGGCTTATTATCACTGGAAGAAAAAAAATCTTTTGTTTAATCAAAAGAAAGATTTGCATTTCTGTCTCAGAGGGAGAAGTTCTGGAGACTGCGTGTGAGGTCTGATCCAGTGTTGAGGGTATTATAATAATTCTTACCTTCTGTTCTTTCATATGACATCCCCCCATGAGGGTTTTGGATAAACAAACATAAGATGCTTTTGTGAAATAAGAGTAGTTCCGAGGCAGGGTATGAAATAACCCCCTAAAATGCAGAATGCTTCGTTTCAGCTTTTTTGTGATTGATCAAACCAGCTTTTCAGTTTTCTCCTCTCACTGTCTGACACATCCACTCTGTGCGTGTCAGTCATAAATTCCAACTGCTGCTATTATTTACAGACCCTGAGCATCCTCAAGTTACTTCCTTGAGCACATATCTTAACACAGGGCTAGAATATAATTCAGATTCTGCTCTTAATGAGTTACTGCTGCAGCATTAAGGAATCATTGCGTAAGAGCCAAATGGTTGAGCACTGGTACTTAATTTGGCTCTGCTTTGGTGGTGTGTTCCTCCCAACCGCCCCTATCACTTTGTTTTCTTCTATTTTTTTCAGTAATAAATATCTCCCCGCTCTCTTCTACTATCATCCCCAGTATTTAAAATGTATTAGGTCTAAGCTTAGTTAATATATCAGTTGATCTGATTCCTGTAGGCCATTTGCTTTGTATGGAAAGGCAGTGGAAGGGATGCAATCATGGTTTATTCATTTCAAAGGCTGATTAAAAACCTAGTGTGTGCTTGCTGGAGTCAGTGAAATACCTCCCCCGTGGATCCATTCAGTTATTAGACCCAACATAAAAAATACAACATGAGCCCTCTAATGGTACTGCTTCTGACTTTTCCTTTTTGCTCTCATTTATAATATTTCATTTGGGGATAACCGTAGATCAGCAGAGGATTCAAAGCACTTAAAGCCCAAAAACAGAGAAGAAACTGGACTTGGGTTTTCACGAGTGAAGTGGGAGGTATTTGAAGCTTTATTCGAGCCAAGTCTGTTGTTTTCTTTAGTTATAATTGACAATCCCATTACCAGCGTTGGGTGTAATGTATTGCTGTAATCACATTACATTTTCTGCAAGAGAGAAAGTGCAGTCACACATTACTGTGCTAAATTTAGTGATCACATTACAGCTCCAATTGTGTCATTACTCGTATTAGAGATTTTTCAATTATCTAAATGATGGGCAGATAGAAAAAAATCATCAAACATGCTTTTTCCCTCATGCACAGTTGCACTACGATCAGCTGACTTCAGTTTGTCTGCAGAGAGAAGAAAATTGGCAGTGGAGTCTGCAGCTTTTGAAAAGTGGGCATATGGATGTTTATTGTGCAAAAGGATAAGACTGGGTAACACTTTATAATGGGTTGTAAGGCATTTATAAGCTTTTTGTTAATGTGAACTAATATTTACAAAAGACTAATATACATTTGTAAATGATTAACAAGTGCTATATTAACTACTACTGTAAAAGTATTGTAACAAATGATTTTATAAAGGTATTATAAGTAACATAATACCATTCACCCCGTCTTCACAAGCCTACTCAGTATAAGGACTACACAAGGATATTTGTATAATGTTACTTATGTAAAAACATGCTGTTGGCGTGCTGTCTTTACAAATTCTGCAGCGTGACTACTGACAGGGACTAGAAATAGCATATTTCTCCCATAGTGACTTTTCTTTACTGGCTCCATGCTAAATCCAGAATTTAATTTAAAATCCTCCTCCTCACATACAAGGTCTTGAATATTCAGGCCCCATCTTATTTTAAAGACCTCCTAGTACCGTATCATCCCAATAGAGCACTTCACTCTCAGACTGCTGGCTTACTTGTGGTTCCTAGGGTAGTTAAAAATGGAATGGGAGGCAGAGCCTTCAGCTTTCAGGCCCCTCTTCTGTGGAACCAGCTCCCAATTTGGATCCCGGAGACAGACACCCTCTCTATTTTTAAGATTGGGCTTAAAACTTTCCTTTTTGATGAAGCTTATAGTTGGGGCTGGATCAGGTGACCCTGAACCCTTTAGTTATGTTGTGATAGGCCTAGGCTGCTTGGGGGTTCCCATGATGCACTGACTGTTTATTTTCTGTTTATTCACCACCTGCATTTAATCATTAGTTATTATTAATGTCTGGCTCTCTTCCACAGTGTGTCTTTTGTCATGTCTCCTCCCCTCAGCCCCCAACCGGTTGCGGCAGATGGCCGCCCCTCCCTGCGCCTGGTTCTGCCGGAGTTTTCTTACTGTTAAAAGGGAATTTTTCTTTCCCACTGTCTCCAAGTGCTTGCTCATACGGAGTTGTCTCATTGTTGGGGTTTTCTCTGTATTATTGTAGGGGCTTTGCCTTATATTATAAAGCACTTTGAGGTTACTGTTGTTGTGATTTGGCGCTACATAAAATTGAAATTATTTGAAACTCCCCCTCATTCTTATAATGTATGCTGATTGGTTGTTTTAGGATTTACAGCGGCACTTTATCTGTTGATTCCCTTTATTGAAGACATGCCATTATCTAAGGAATAATTCATCATATAGGTCCACCAGCTAGGGATGTAAGTCTGTTTTGTGTCATACATGTTAGCTGGATAGTCACACCTGTACCAGCAGCAAATGTCATTTCTACTGACAGAATTGACCGCCAATGACTTGTGGTGACATTTCTTTTGCTCTCTGAAAACTTTCAAAGCTAAATCTCCATATGCACAGTACAACATTTGAAAGGTTGATAAATCAACATTAAATAAAGGCACTTTCTGCTCTGTGCCCCTCCCACTGTTGAGTCTTGTGATATTGATTTGGCTGACAGGGTTTATTCTGTCACAACACGACAGGATTGCCAGCTAATGCAACTCACCTGTCTCTTCCAGACTGGCCCAACTATCCTGGCCCAGGTGCTGCTCAGTCTCACTCTTCTGCTCTACCGCATCAACTCATTTGATGTTTATCTTTTGGTCAGTGTATATTTACTACATTATCTTTTATTTAAGTAAACTTCTTGTGGGGACTCCCTTCTTGTCACTTACGTTGAGTTAGTTTGTGATGGCAGCCTAAAAAGAGAAATGATTTTTGTTAAAAGATGCAGTTTTTTTTTCTTTGTCACATTGTGGCTAGGCAATGAATCAAGTGTGTGGTTGAATTGAGGCAGCAGACAGTACAAACATGGCTTTACAAGTCAGTCTTCAACCTTCCTGCAGCTTGTTTGCAAATGTTTTTTAACAGCTTTTTGTGTCTTTGAATTTGTGCATGCATTTTCAAAGCATTCAGTAAATCTGAACAATCCATTATTCTCTCCAATGCAAGTAGCTACTTATTTATATATATCTTTTTTTTTCCTATATTCATTAATGTATAAACAATGACTAGGTGACTACGGGTTACTCAGCTTCTGTGCATCTGCATTATGTTGGAGTATTATTCCCTATGCAAAGTCTTTATTTGAGTAATTGTACTTTTAAGGGTTTTTTTTCTTGCCTGAATTCCTCTTCTATTGTTTTATTAAAACACTTAATGATCAAACAGCAGTCCTGTAGCTGCACAGCTTTTCTTTTTTATCATACATTTTTCACTTTTCCTTGTCTTTATCGAGTGTAGTGTTCCTCCAGCCAAACAGAATAACGAACAGTGCATGGGTCAAGTTTTACAGCATCATCGCTGTTTACTAAAAGCCCATATACAGAGTCAAGACAGGTATCGGTGGCAGCAGCAGCATGAAATTAAACAAGGATGTGTGAGATGAGAAAAGGAGACACAACAGGAAGGTGAGAGTAAAATGGGTGGACTGAGGAGTATGTGGGTGGGGTGGGGTGGGGTTTGGGTGGAGGGGTCACCGAAGGTTGTGGTGCTCCCTGTAGCTCACCCCAGCTCATTAATTTTCTCATTTAGTCAGAACAGTGGAGTGTGCAAACAAGATTGGGGGCCTTGCCTACTAATGAGGACAGGAGGAGACAAGCTCACAATGTGTGTTTGTGCGTCTGCGTGTGTGTGAATGAATGTGTGACAGTGACAGAATATGTGAGGGCTATAGAGGAAAAAAACAAACAAATAAGACTTGTAAAATGAATGATAAGAAGTTGAAGAGTAAACATTTTTTTTTTGTTTAGAAGTTTTGTTCGGATTTTTACTGTCCTCAAACCAAAGTTGATTTTTATTGTTGATTAAAGCTGTGCATTAATTGGCCACATAATCAATGACTGCAATGAGTGCAAAAAATAAGTGGCCAGAATCCTATACCATTGGAAATCCTGTTTATTTCACTTTAAATAGTTTCACATTTGTAAGGAAAATGGATTTTTTTTTTTTGGGTTGAGCCCATGAAAAACTCTCCAAATCTTTGCTTTCAGTGCCAAACAGCTTAGTGTGCTATTGACTCTTGTTTGGTGTTTATTGGATTGGATAATTGAAGTCTGAAGAAAGAAGACGTATTGGCAATTTAACATTCATTCATTAAACAAACATGGGCCTCACTAGCGTGTGGAAGAACCATACACAGTCACAACGGCCTGGCGCCACCTCCTCCCCTACGTGACCGGGGATTGGCTGTGTGCAGTCTGTTCTAGATTGTCTGGGTAGAGAGCTGTCGGCCATAATGGCCTACAAACCTTGACTGCAAATCTGTAGCAGGCCTCCTCCAGTTCTTAAGTGCTGACAGGGTGAGGAAATGGTCTTCTTGGGGTGTCGTCTTCTTTGGACGCCCACTTAGCGGCCTGTCACTGACATCCGCGTTATATGGAACTTTGCCTTCAATTTGGAGATGGTACTAGGGCTCCCTCCAAATAATGCTGCACCTCAGTTTTGTGGAACGGCAACTGACTGCTGTAGCAGGGTCATTGCTCACAAATGTTGCTAATCAGGCACCAATCGGGTATTTATTGTCATTATCTAGGGTACGAGAAGCTCAAAACAAGAGTCAATAGCAGAATAAGCTGTTTGGCTTTGGCAGAGAAGATTTGGCAAGTTTTTCATGGGCCTAACCCACATACTCAACTCTGCTGCCTAACCCAAAAATGCACCTTACCCTTACAAATGTGGCACTATTTAAGGGACAATAAAAAGGCTTTCCAACGGTATAAGATTTATTGCCTAGGAGCATTGTTACAGCAAAAAAAAAAAAAATCAACCAAAGAGAAATGTCCTTACTTTTTGTGCAAAGTTTAGTATTCTTCCAATTATGTGGCAACGCTCGGGGAAGATGATTTCCTCTTTAGGTATGGCAGTACCCCTGTGGAAAATCTCTGGTTGAAGGGAATATTAATGTGCGGACAGGATCAGATTTAAGATTAGGGATGACTCACCACTCACTAGAAGAAATTAGACAAATTATTCTAGTCTAAAAGAAAGCAAATTGAAACCTAAAAATCGTTGATCACATTCTTCAGCAATTTTTCAATGTGTGGCATGTTGTACCTTCCACACACACAATGTTAAATTATGCGGGTGAGGGTGTCTCCATGCAGGGTCCAAACTATTTGATTTTCACCATTACTGTTGCTGCTGAGATGGTCAGAGTGTGACCCTATAGGAGGCAGAGGAGGGCACATTTTCTCCTGAAGTCTTGACTGCAGAAATAGGAGTGAAAATCTCCCCCCCAAAAAAATCAAATGGACAAGAATCACAGCTGTCACGTAAGAGCTGAGAAAGACAGAATGGAAAATGCTGTCAGGGAAAGTAATTCAGAGAGAGGAATGAGATTCAAAGAGGAATGAATAACAGAGGAACTGGCTCACTATAGTGATTCAGTCGGCTTGCTCGTGGCTACATCCTCTGAGGAAGTGATCTCTCTGCAGACATCTGCCCATCAAATCCTTTTACACTGTCCAGTGGCTACGGAAGGAGAGTTTTTAGTCAATTAACATACATTTCCCTACATAGCACACATAGCGAAACTCTTCAAACGCCAATGGGCATCTATAATAGCCTTTTCTGATAGTGAAGACTGTTATTGAGGCTTCTCACATGATATCTTATGCACATTGCTCAAGAGGTGTCTGCCATATTGGATGTGATACCGCCACCAGTTGCTAGGGGAAAATGCATATTCACTGACTGGTTGGCAGTGGTTCCTCTGTTGTTGGCTCTTGTTGGGTGACACTGGGTGCAAAGGAGGTGCTGCACTAAAGACCTCCCACTGATCGCTTTGGTTGTCTGTAGCTTTTACCCCTTAGCCTAAAAAGGCTGCTGGGGTACTGTCATCACCATGCCGGGCAGGCGGCCAGCCAGGTTTCAACTTTGTGAATGCAGTAACTTGAGAATGACCTAGGACGCTCAAATTCACACCATAGATGCATCTACTAAAAATCTTGGATGAGTTCAAATCTTGGCAACCTTGACCTCAAGGTCAGAGGTCAAGTTTTATTAAAATCTTGTGAAAGCGATAACTCAAGAATGATGTGACTTAGGATGTTCAATTTCATACCACAGATAAGTTTGTCTGACCAACCATGAATCACCTTCTAAAAGTTCTTAGTTATCTATATGTAAGTTGATGATATTTCTCTTAAGTAACCAATATACCATAACCCATCAACCTTAATTTAAAATCGATTGTATTCTCATCTTAAGGCTCGAGGTACACCTGTGAATGGTTTTATTTTCCTCCCTGATGGGTCTCCACCTCTGGGCCCCACATAATTTTTAGAAAATTCAGCTAAATATGCAGTAATATTTCTGCTGCCTTTATATCAGTGGTACCCACTCATTATGGGGACTAACTTGTTGAGCATAATCAGAGTACATCTGGCATGCATCTTAATCTTTTTTTTTTTTTTTTTTTTTTGGGCCATGTATTTAGTTGCATATGTTAATGTTTTGAGAGGTTATTTGACCTTTGGTCCAGCCGTAATTGATTGAGCATTGTCTTTATGAAGGAGCCTTGTTCAATCAATGTTAGTTCACGCTGTCTGTTGCCCACGGCTTAAAACCCACTAACTGTTCCTAGTGTGTAGTCAAATGGAACAGTAGATTATTCACTACAATGTGATGTTAGTCTGTATTCTGCCTTTTCAATTAACCATTTTGTCTCAGGGTTATGTACTAGCTTGTTTCCTGTCTTTCCTGTTTTCTGTCTGAATATAAAAAAAGAAATGAGTTTTCCAGTTTAATCATGGAGAACAGATTAAGTCTACAAGGGTCTTACTGCTTGACTTTTGTTGATAGAAACTAAGTCAGAGCGAGGGAGGAAGTGTGATTTACTTAAGTATTCAAAGTTCTTATTTTGAAGCAGTGACATTGTTATTGTTAAACTGTGGCATGCAGACTTAAAGTTTTAATGAGTTCAGTCAGAATTTGTGCCTTTTTTAGGTAAATGTGTGTGTGTGTGGGGGGGGGGGGGAGTCTCTGCTCAAGTTTGTCTTCATTGTTGACACTAGTAAAGTTCAGCTTGGCTGTAACATATTTATTGTGAAGTGTGTGTAGATTTGTTTATGGAATAAAAATAGATTTCAATGGTTAATTACGGGAAATCCATTTAAAATTTTGCAGTGTTATATTTATTTTTCACAAATTGAACTGAGTTGACATTAAAATCAATGCTGGTATTATTTTAGCTCAGCTGTTTCAAAGAAAAAGTCGAGCTATTATTAAAGCTTTGGTGGCGGCAGCATCTGTTCCACAAAAACTTTAATTTCGACCATAATTTGAGAACAATGTGATCTAGAACGTTTGAATTCACAGCTTAGATGCATCTATTAAAAATCTCAGATGACTTTGAATCTTGGTGATCTTGGCCTCAAGCTCAAGGTCAGAGGTCACGTTTTCTGAAAATCCTTTCAATGCAATAACTCGAACGACCTCACCTAGGATGTTTAAATTCACACCATAGCTCTTCAGGTCTCAACTCCATTGTAGAACGCGTCTAAAGCGACTCAACCAGTCTTCAAATTTGAGCTGATCTTCAGAGCAGCAGAGCTGGTGTGGACTCGATGGAAGAGCAGGCAAACCGGCTTCAGTCTACCAAACTGAGGTGGCATGTTAGTCTTGGCTGGTTTAGCAAGGACACCCAATCATTAGCCTGAAAGGTGACCATGGAGGTGTGAATGAGCAGAAGATCAAGCAATTTTCTTTTTTTTTTTTTTATTTTGTGGCTGGGTGTACAAATGCCTGCAGGTGTTTCACAGTCTGTAGAGGCTATAAAATCTCAGCCTTAGGTGCGGGAAGATAATTTTCTGATGGTTTCTGCAGATTGGTGCAGCAGTATCTAACTTAAGTGGCTGAATACATATTTACAGGAATTTTGAAAAGCAGGTTTTCTGAAATGCTGGTGCTGATGCAACATTGCATCTTTTCACCCTTTCTGTTTTCACATTCACCTTTTGTACAAAAATGCACATATTTAAATGCCCTTACAGTATGTCCCCAAGTTAGACAGCAGACACATGGCAAACTTAAAAACACATGGCCAGAAGCTGCAATACCTTATTTCTGTTAGCTGAGACTACTAGTGTGTGTGTGTGTGTGTGTGTGTAAAATTGTGGCTGTATTATCTTAATAACTCAATAATAAATGGGATCTCTGCAACTACAATCACATGTTACTCTATTAAAAAAAATACACACACATGAATGATGCTGATATCTATACTGATATGAACTGGGTAATGTGTTAGGAATGAAAGGATGTCACATCGTTTGATGCAAATGAAAATTATCAACCTACAGAGGGCTGAGTTCAAAGACGTCCCAAAAATCAAAGTGAAAAAATGGTGTGGCAGGCTAGTCTATTTTGCTGAAATTTCATTCCAGCAGCTCAGAATGGTACTCAGTAGTTTATATGGCCCCCACGTGCTTGTATGCATGCCTGACAACGTTGGGACATGCTCTTAATGAGATGACAGATGGTGTCCTAAGGAATCTTCTCCCAGATTTAGACCAGGGCATCACTGAGCTCCTGGACCGCCTGAGGTGCAACCTGGTGGTGTTAGATGGACTGAAACATGTCCCAGAGGTGTTCTATTGGATTTAGGTCAGGCAAGTGTGGGGGCAGTCAGTGGTATCAATTCCTTCATCCTTCAGGAATTGCCTGCATACTTTAGCAACATGAGGCTGGGCGTTGTAGTGCACCGGGTGGAATCCAGGATCCACTGCACCAGCGTAGATCTGAGAATAGGTCCAGGATTTCATCCCGATACCTAATGGCAGTCACGGTGCCGAGACTATCCCTGACCCACTGCAAAACTGGTCATACTGAATGATGTTGCAATCACAATGCCAATTTTATCTATATAGCACATTTCATTACATGCAAACTCAGTGTGCTTAAGACAGAAGATAAAAGCATAAAAACCCGTGTAAGTTTACAATGCCTTAAGGCAGTGAAAACAGGAAAATATGATAAAATAAATCAACTCTCAAACTGTTGACTGTAGGCTTATCTGAATAAAAAAGGTTTTGAGTCTGTCTGTAAATGTATGCACATATGTAATTGATCTTAGATCAGCAGACAGGTTGTTCTAAAGAACAGGACCACAGTAACTGAAAGCACCTTCAGGACACTTGGATCTGATCCTAGGAACATTTAAAAGATCTGCAGCCGATGACCTGAGAGGTCTGGCTGGGTTGCAGACAGTGAGCAAATCAGAGATGTACTCGGGCACCAAACCACTGAGAGCTTTATAGACTAATAAAATTATTTTAAATGTAGTTCTAAATTGCACCGGGAGCCAATGAAGTGGTCACAGTATTGGAGTAATATGATAAAATATTTGCTTACCTGTAAGAACTCCAGCTGCTGCATTTTGAAAGGGGTAAAGTTGTCCTACTGATGATTTGGATAATCTGGCAAATAGAGTATTAGAATAATCTAACCTGCTTGATATGAATGCACGAAGCAGTTTCTCAGAGTCAGTTTGAGATTGGAATTTTCTAACCAAGATAGATTTTTAAGTGGTAGAAAGCAGTTCTGGAAACCTTGTCGATGTGATTATCAAAACTGAGATTGCTGTCCAGAATGATGCCAAGATTCCTGACGTTTATGTTTCCGAGACGGGGATGATGAATATGAACAAAATTTCAGTCTCTGACTTTTTAGACTACCAACAAATATTTCTGTCTCGTCTCTGTTCAGTTCTGTGAAGTTTTGAGATATCCAGCAATTAATGTCATCAGTGCAGCTCGTTAGTTTGTGAACAGAGGTTAGATCAGAGGAAAATGATCATCTGCATAAGAATGGCAGGATATATTATGATTCTATATGACAGTACTAAGTGGGGCATATAAACGTTAAAGAGTAACGTACCAAGGACAGACCTTGAGGAACCGCTGATTGAATTTTTTTTTTTGTGCATATCTAAAATTGCTAAATGGGGAGGAAAAAACCCTTCTACCCTTTAGATATGATGAGAGCCAATCAGAACCTGACCTTAAACCAACTGAGTCAGGGAGCCTTTGAATTAGAATGATCAAAAGTATGAAAAGCAGCAGTAGGATCAAGAATTAAAACTGAAACAACGAGCCACTATTGATTTTTACATCATTGACTTTAGTAAGAGTGTTTTTTTTCTTTTTTGCTGTGATCTGGTTCTGAACCCTTATTGGTACTTAGCACAAAGACTGTAAGGTGAAAGGTGTTCATTCAGTTGTTTGTAAACAATTTTTTTTCACATATTTTGCTGAAGAATGAAAGATTAGAAATAGGTCTATAATTATTATTTACCAGTTGATCTAAATCATTTTTCTTGAGTAGTGGTGTGATTACAGAACATTTGAGAGACATGCCAGGCTGTAGAGAGCTGTTGATAATATTCAGTAAATAATTTGTAAAACAATGAGATACAAATTTGAATAGTTTGGTGGGGATGGGGTCAATTAAAGAGGTGCAAGACTTTAACTGATGAATAATAAATCCAGGTCCTTCGAATTTACAGGTGAAAATTTGGACGTTGTGCTTGTGGCAGTAATTTGATCAGAACGTGAGGTAGCACTGGATAAATTACTAGCGCATTTGTGAGGTCAGACACTGATGTTGGACGAGAAGGTCTGACTCGCAGTCTCCGCTCCAATTTATCCCAAAGGCGTTCTGTTGGGTTCAGGTCAGGATTCTGTGCAGGCCAATCAACTTCTTCCACACCAAACTCACTCATCCATGTCTTCATGGACCTGCTTTGTGCATTGATGCACAGTCATGTTGGAACAGGAAGGGACCATCCCCAAACTGTTGCCACAAAGTTGGGAGCGTGAAACTGTCCAAATTGTCTTGGTATGCTGAAGCATTGAGAGTTCCTTTCACTGGAACTAAGGAGTTGAGCCCAACTCCTGAAAAACAACCCCCACACCATAACCCCCCCCCCTCCACCAAACTTTACACTTGGCACAATGTAGCCAGATAAGTACAGTTGTCCTGACAACCACCAAACCCAGACACATCCTTCAGATTGCTTGACACATCCAGAGAACACGTCTCCGCTGCTTTTAGAGTCCAGCGAGTGAGTTGCTGTCATTCCAAATCACTTCCACACATTGGAGGTCACTGAGCTCCTGAGAGTGACCCATTCTTTCACAACTGTTTGTAGAAGCGTTCTGCATGCCTAGGTGCTTGAATTTATACACCTGTGGCCACGGAAGTGATTGGTAGACTTGAATTTAACTATTTGGATCAGTGAGTGAATACGTTTGGCAATTTAGCATAGATGTGCAAATTAGCCCCTAACCCCTAAAACCAGTGCAAAAACAGTCAGAAAAGAGGGGAAGAGGGGAAAAAATGTCAGTGGCTTCCACCTGTATAACATTCATGTTTTGGGGGATGTCTCATTGTTGCCCCTCTAGTGCACCCCCGCTGCTACTTTATTTTAATTGACTAATTTACTTTAATTGACATGATGCTGTTTGTTTAAAAAGTGTTCCTTAGAACAATAGTTTTTTTTTTTTAACTCACTATTAGTTAACCACACTAAAAAGCCTATGTGCATTCTTTTGGGTTGCATTCTCTCTTCAGGCTACAGTAGAGAGGCTTTTACAGGAATACACGAGAGAGACTTCAGGGCAGATGTTGAGTGCAGAGGGAGTTAAATCTGTACTGGTTTCTTATTTGTATGAAGTGCTGCTCAATTTCTGGGATGTTTGGTGCTGAATTTGACAAAAAAAAATGTTAGAAAGTGAGTTCCATTACAAATTAAAGTGCTATATTTGTAATGTGGGTTTAGAAATGTGTTGCTATTGTAATAATGGCTGTTAGTTTCTGTGAATCTTAAACTAGCATCAGCCAGGATCAGTTTGAGTTAGAGGTGCAACATCGGTGTCTGACCTCACAAATGTGCTTCTGGAAGAATGGTCAAAGATTTCCCATAAACGCACTCCTACATCTTGTGGAAAGCTTTCCCAGAAGAGCTGAAGCTGTTATAGCTGCAAAGGGTGGGCCAACATCATATTAAATCCTATGTATTAAGAATGGGATGTCACTCAAGTTCATATGTGTGTGTGACAAAAAGAAGCGGGGCTGTTGCATGCAGCAGAGACTGTAGCATTAGCTCCGTGTGGAGCTCGGCCTTCTCGTGTAAGTGAGAGAGGGAGAGAGAGAGAGAGATTTGACTGTTGTACTGACTCAGTCCCAGAACAGCAAATGGAGCAGATGATTTGGATTTCTTCCTAATCCAAATAGCATTATTGGCATTAATAAACGCGTCTCCAAAAGCCTTACATATAATCAGCTTAATGATAAAACCAGTGCAAGCAAACATGAATGTCTGTCTAATACAGCTAATGACAAATTACTGCCACCCTCCAAAATTTACTGATGGGAATCGCTTTTCTGCTGTTGACTTTTCTCTATTGCAGTTTTCCCATGAGCACACCCAGAAGGTGCAAAGTAAAGAGGTAGTATTTATTATTCAAACACCAGAGAGGAATATATTTATCTCTTTATGTATGAAGGCACGATTTACATTTTTTTTTGTAGGGTAGAGCAGTTATCAGGTGTAACACTGTTAGCTGTATAGTTGGTAAAAGTGATGGTATCTTAGCCAAAGCAACACATGTTTTCAGAAACCACCATGGAAGGTGGACTTCCTGCTGCATTCTAGCTGAACAATATGCAGCCAGCCATGGGAGAGTGTGATTCCCCGCTGAGTGCAACAGAGGCTGATGTGCTACAAATATGGATTACCTGATTTATAGTGCTTCCTCTACAAATAAATATCATATAAAGGCTTGAAACTGGCCCATTTGTAACCTAGAGGTGCCCTGCATTGTTTTCCTCCGTCCAGCTGAGAAGTCCAGTGTGAGCCAATAAAAAATAGTGCCAAAGCAGTTAGTCAAATATTGATCATGTCATGTCTTACAGCAGCACCCCCCCTTTTTTTTAGATCATTTACATCTGTTGTGATTTTAAACAATCCAAGAAAATATTAAAAACAAATAATAAGGGACTCGTTGCTTATTTAGGTATGCTTTTTATCACATGTCAGATGTCTCACATGCTACGTTGTGCTCTATGCAGTTATATCAGTGAAATTCAAAGTGAACTAATAAGTTTACTTATTAGTTCACAACTTTATTATAAAATGTTAAACACCAGTTCTCTTGACACAGATGAATTTTGCTGTTATTGTGCAGATATAACCAGCTGCCTGTGATTTCATGAGTTGTATAAAAAACATATTTCAAACTCCGGTATTTTTAAATTTGATACATTACTTAAGTTGACCGCCAGGTTTCAAAACACCAACTTACGGTTTCAAAAAAGTTTGCGAATCATTTGGGAAGATTCCTGCATTCGCTGCTCATTAAATTTCTTACTTTAGTTACTAACCTTCTTTAGCACTGCCATTAAATATAGATATAACTGCTTATGATGCTTCCACAACAAAGAGGAAAAATTCTGGCCCGTTCATCTCCACAAAGCTGTTTTGGTTCATCAGTATTTCTGGGATGCCTTTAGTTAAGAAATAAGAACTAAGCTTGGGCCATTCCAAAAACCATGACCCTGCTTGTTTTTCACCTGTGCTGCTATTGATTTACATGCATGCTTTGGGTCATGGTCTTGTTGCATTACCCGACATCTCGTAAGCTTCAGGTCATGGACTGCTGTTATTATACTAAATTAAAAATGTTTCATCTAATTTTGAAGTCCTCAGTGATTTCAGTATGTGCTCCACAATGTTTTGTCTTTGGAGAGAAGTGGTTTCCTTAGTGATGTCCTTCTGTTAACACCATTGTCTGTCAGTGTGTCAGTGCTTTTTTTTATTTTTTTTATTTTTTTATTTTTATAACACATGAGCCAAGTTTTTACCAAGTTGTAGAGAATCCTGCAGGAATTGCTTGCTGTTATGTTCAGGTTATTTTCCACCACTTTCAGGATTGCATGCTTTGCTCTTGCTCTGATCTTTGCAGGACACTCACTCCTAGGTAGAGTTGCAATCCTGAATTTCTTTCATTCATACACAGATCTTCTGATTGTTGACACAAAAGAATGTTCTCTGAGAATAGCAGACGACTTCAGCTTGTTTATCGGAATCAGAATTGGGCTGGGATTTGTAAGGTTGCCCTGAAGTTCACTTACTTTTTTCCTTTCTGGACTGTGAATGAGAATTCAGTGAGTAAAATTCAAAACATGACAGGTTACATCTACATTTCTTTCTTACATTTGGTCAGATGCATAAATCTACATTTAAAACTTATAAGTCAGACCACATTTATTGAGTTGCGACTGCAGAAATGATGCTGCACCAAAGGATTGATAAACTTTGTCTTGCAACTGTAGCTCATTGTGAGATTCCCTCTTAGAGATTCAGTGTGCAGATGGTTTCAAGCAGCTCAATATGGTTTAAACCTCTTTTTAGCTAAAGACCAGTCTCATCTTGTCTCAGCTGCTGTAGTCTGTACTTTTGTCCTTTTCACTGATACTGTGTAAAGTAATTAATTTGTTGGTGGTTGCTAAAGGGAAAAGGGCTCCCTGGAGCTTAGCTATAGCTCAAGGTCTCTTTCAAGCTTTAAATCCTTTTAGCATGAAGATAAATCTATTGAAATAAATCAGACTACAACATGTTGCATATTCATGTCAAGTGGCACAGCTGTAAAACAACAGTCACGATCTCTGGATGGGTGTCGGACAATAAAGGTGGCTTTGCTGATTGTTTGTGAAATGAGATGCTTGAAGGAAATCTCCAGTGTGGGAACACTGAATGCTAACTGAATATATTAACGCGCTTTGTGTGGTGTGTTCTTTGAGTACAAATGAGTACTTCTAAGTATAAACTCTTCATTAAACCCTCAATGTGCCCTGATGGCAAGACACATCTATGTTCTAGACTTTGTGATGTTCCAATTATCCAGGGAAAACCTTTATTTATTCACAAAGGGCCTTTAGAGTTTATCTAAGTGAGAGAAATATAGCATGATTTAATGCAACTATGGAACAAACATCTGAGTTGATTTTTCTCAGCCTAGTTAATTATAGTGCTTCCAAGGGACTTGGGCTTTACTACATGGCTGTGTGGCAACGGATCTGTAGACTGCGTCAGAACTTTCATGCAGTTCACTAGAGTTTAAGTGTGGATAGTCTGGCAGGGGTTGCATTGGCCCAGTAGTACTTGTGTAGGAAGTTGCTGCTCTATCCTAGTGGATCAGTAAACATTACACACCTCGTTGGATGCAAAATTTCATGTATCTTAAACACATGAGCATGTTTAGTAATATTTACATTATGCTTACTCAAAAATGCAAAATCCTGAAAAAATAAATAAATAATAATAAAATGTGTATATATATATATATATATATATATATATATAAATTAAATAAATACAATTTTATTTATTTTTTTTTTTTTTGGTGAGTACTCGACTGCTACCTAAATTAATGTTTATTAGTGCTACATTATTTATTTACTGACTCGTCCTGCTCATTCCTCTTGGTATTTCTGAGTCATGCATGAATAAATATGGTGAACCATCTTGGACATTCTTTGGCATATGGATAGCTCTGTTGGGTCTGGTCAGGCATGTTGATTTTTAGTACTGAGCAGTGAGAATAATGTCAGAACGCATAGCTATGTTAGGCTAGAGGGGAAACGCACAAGTCAGTCACAATATGCACTGTTCACCTCCACAGTAGTGAGTAAGCTTATAATGCTCTGTAAAGTCATAATGCTACCATTTTGACCTCAGATATTTTTAAAAGAGAAAACGCATACTAGACAGAGTAGACATAAACCAGTTAATATTTTCAGTTTGTATTTTAAGCAACTGATAAATAAGAAATCTTCTATTGTGTATACAATCTGCAAATGAAAAGATTATCAGCATCAAGCTTGGCTTTTTATGTTATGAAGAATGATTTGGCATTGTGGGTTTTTAGTACTGGGACATTGATATTTTCAAGGGTTTATTATTGTAGCTGTTCTGGACTGCACGCTGTTGGTTTACTATTCTGTTTATTATAATACACAGAAGCTGGGGCTGGGTACTGTTTTGAATTTGTTCAATGCAGGAAGATAACTAAATAATAACATAAAGATATCCTCCTTTCGCTGTGTCTCAAACAGCATCCACACTGCAACTAAGATGTTGTTTTCTAGATTCTCAACATTATTCTAAAATGGCAGGGTTTCCTTGGAGATGGCCAGGTGTGATTTGTATGACAAGAAAAGGAACCTTGGAAGGAAATTAAAGAATCACTGACATTTTATATCAGGAAAGCCATGGTGCCCCTCTTTGCCAGTACTGCTGCTTTGTTATTGTGGCACATCTGCCCCTTGAGCTTGTTTTCCTCCAATGTTTCCAATCTGTAGAATGCAATATTTTTACTGGGAGTGCTCTATATTACTATTTAGACTCTAACAAAGTGTTTTTGCATGATCCACAGTTCAAAATATTTTTAATTTATCTCTTGCTGGGCCTTGAACAGCCCCCCCCCCCCAGTTCAGCCATTTTACTTTTCAGTTAACTTTCTTCTAAATGACTGCCCCTCACAAACAGAAGGTTTGAACAACAGTAACTTAAGAGTCATATCTTATGTTTAAACACACATAATTAAAACTGCAAAGAAGACTTTCACACCCTGTGGCCCAGTAAGCTTACCCTTCTTGTGTACCTTCTGACATTCTGTCTTATTTTATTTTCTGCCTTAAACAGCTTTAGATTCACGGTCTTCATCCCTGTCCACACATACTGTATATGGGACTTTTGGAAAACACCTTTCTTGCCTTTCTTTCACACACAAACAGCGCTTTAAGTCACTGAAGTTGGAGATTTTGAAAAACTTTGCCACAATCTGCGGGAAGTGCTGACTATTTGTGTAGAGGACCCAAATGCAGACGTGCAAAGGTGAACTAAAAGCGTCCCGTTTTATTGACTGATGATAAACTTATGGAAACTAAAAATCTAGAGCTAAACACTGGGGCAAGGAGAACAGATGCTCTCACAAAGGACAAGGGAAAACTAAGACAATAAATACACAGGAGGGGGGAAGTAGAGACAGCTTGGGGAGACGGAGAGACACAGGAAGCAAAACTAAAAGCAAAGCAGGAAGCCTTGTTATTGTTTGTAGGCTTCTGATTGTACAACATATGTTTAGGGTTACATCACCACGTTGTTTTTGCATGTTCTTGACAGTGCTGGACATAATTAACATGCAGACAGATTTTTTCAAAGCTAAAGCAGTAAAATCCCTGTTTGTGTTTATTAAATTATTCATGTACGTGTGGATTTAGCCTGATGTGTGAACTCACACAAAATATGGATACATTAATGGTTAAAATTTAATTTGTCATGCTTTATATCCAAAAGGTCAGTTCAGAGTCTAAGACTGAATGTAACAAGATACTTGAGAGATCTTGAGTATTTTATATAAGGGGAAAATGGATAATTATGTGCGCTAAATCATGCCGTTTCCGTCATCCTTCATGACTCACACGACTCACAAAGGATTGTAGACTGATTGTGTTCATATATTGAGAGAGCGTATATTCCCGTGCTTGCTCTTCGTCTTTTCCTGCTTCTGAAAATTCATTAATGGTTTCAGAACAAGTGCTCACTGATTAAAAAGTCTTGCGGTGAAGTGGTGAAGATTTGATTAGCCGAACGCAAATGTATACTCTGACTCCGCGCACACAGACACAGCGTGACAACAGAAAGAAAGCAACACAAACCCAGACCAACAAACAAGTCCGCAGCAGGAGAAATCTCACCAGCTCAACATCCCATCAATAATTCAGCAGCCACTGGCGTGAGAGGCAACACAAAGAGGCGAATGAGAGAAGGAAAGGAACGAGGCGAGTGAAAGGAAGGAAGAGGCTAGGAGAAGCAGTAAGAGAAGTGAGGAAATTGAAGGATGACTGAAGGATACGAAATGAGACGCATTTGTGTAATGGTATTATTAGAGGCAGAGGTTTGCCTGTAGGGAGACATATCATCTGGTCTCTGAACTGATCACCATTCTGTCCTCAGTGGAGTTGACCTCAGTGCAGGGTTTCAGATCCTATTAGTTCAAATCACTCTGCCATAATTAGTCTCTCACCAACCATCTGACCCTACTCACTACAGCTGCGTAACTCCAATATGTTGGCTTTCACTCGTGTCTCACCTCAGACATGACATTTGGATTGCTCATCGGGAAAAAAAAACCTCCTATCTGCATATTCTTTCTTACTGTTTAGCCCATTTGAAATACGTCTTGCCTGAAAGCAGTTGTTCATTACACTGCTCAGAGTTCCTACAATCACAGCATATACAGTACCAGTCAAATGTTTGGACACACCTTCTCATTCAGTGCTTTTATTTATATTTATTTTTCTAGACACTCTATGCATTCTCTCAGCTTCATGAGGTAATCGCGTGAAATGGTTTTCCAGCAGACTTGAAGGAGTTCCCAGAGGTGCTGAACACTTATTGGCTGCTCTGCATTCACTCTGCGGTCCAACTCATCCCAAACCATCTCAGTTAGATTTAGATCAGGTGACGGTGGAGGCCAGATCGTGTGAGCCAACACTCCATCACCTTCGTTCTTTGTCAGATGGCCCTTACACAGCCAATTTTATTCTTTGGCTTTTAAATCAGAATGAGTCTTGAGTCCTGGATACGTTATTGATGCTGTTTTCTTTTAGTTATGTTTTATCATTATGTTTCCCGTCTTAACCGTCTTCTCTATGTTTTATGTTCTTTTATTTATTTTAAATGTACAGCACTTTGGTCAACTGCTGTTGTTTTTAAATGTGCTTTAGAAATAAACTTGACTTGACTGTGGCAGCCATGCTGCTTTAGTGCGCCTTGGATTTTGAAGCAATTGCCAGCAGTGTCACCAGCAAAGCACCCCCATACATCACACCTCCATACTTCACGCTGGGAACATGTAGAAACCATCCGCTCACCTTTTCTGTGTCTTACAAAGACATGGCATTTGGAACCAAAAATCTCCACTGGTCTAATGTCCATCCCTTGTGCTCTTTGGCCCACGCCATTCTCTTCCTCTTGTTGTTCTTCCTTAGAAGTGGCTTCTTTGCAGCAATTTAGCCATAAAGTCCAGATTCACGCAGTTGAGTTGAGATGTGTCTGCTACTTGATCTCTGAAACATTTAGGTGGACACTTATCTGGAGGCTGGACTTATCCTGTGCAACTGTTGGTCTTCCTTTTCTGGGGCGGTCCTGATGAGAGCCGGTTTCATCATAATGTTTGATGTTCTTTGCAACTGCACTTGAGGATACTTTCAAAGTTCTTCAATTTTTCAGATTAACTGACCTTCATTTCTTAAAGTAATGATGGACTGTTGTTTTTCTTTACTTCGTTCAGTAGTTCTTGCCATCATATCGATTAGAACATTACTCAAATAGGGCTATTCACTGTATACCAACTCTACCTCTTCACAACACAACTGATGGTCTCAAACACATTAAGAGGGAAAGAAATTGAAGAAATTAACTTCTGACGGGCACAGCTGTTAACTGAAAGCCATTCCAGGGGACGACCTCATAAAGCTGACTGAGAAAATGCCGAGATGTGCAAAGCTGTTATCTGAGCAAGAGGTGCCTACTTTGAAGAAACTAAAATATAAAACACATTCTGGTTTGTTTAATGCTTTTTTATTTACTAAATAATTCCATGTGTATTTCTTCATAATTAGGATGATTTTAGTATTAATATACATGCAGATAAGTTTTAAATGACAAAAAAACATTAAATTAGAAGGTGTGTCCAAACTTTTGACTGGTACTATAAATTCTGAGTCACTTATAAACTTCTGTGTGAATAATCAAGCACACCAAGCAGACTTAAAGTCAGCTTCAAGGTCATTGTAGTTTAGCTAAAACTAAACTAAAAACTAAAACTAGATTTGAAAAAAAAAAACCCAAAACATTTTAATTAACTAAAAAACAAAACAATTATTTCAGTTTTGATTTGGGGGAAAAAAAGAATTTTATGAACTGAAAAAAAAAAACCAAAAAAAAAAAAAAAAAAAACGGGAAAAAAATAAAAATATAGATGAAGTTTTAGTGTGTTTTAAAATTTTAACACAACTTGCCTGATAAGGGTTTGGAGTCTGGATGTCTACAAGACTGATAGTCAGCTGCTTTCAAAAGATTTTTTTTTTAAATTGTAATACCGCTACTGATTTTCCTAAATCTTACCTCCGACATACGACAAAATTTCAAACAATGAAACAATAAAAACTAAACTAAAACTAACCATTTTCAAACAATAAAAACTAAACTGAGACCAGCAAAGCTGCTCTGGAAACGGTCTGAAACCAAACTGACTTAAAAAAAAAAAAGTCTAAATGAAATAAAAATAATAAAAACTAAGGTCTGGGGAGGCATATCCATGGAGGAACGCACAGACCTCTACACCAACGGCACCCCGACTGCCATTAGGTAGTGAGATGAAATCCTTGGACCCATTGTCAGACTCTACCCTGGTGCAGTGGGTCCTGGGTTCCTCCTGGTGCACGACAATGCCTGGCCTCATGTGGTGAGAGTATGCAGGCATTTCCTGGAGGATGGAAGAATTATTAGACATGTATACAGGCAGACAGCTGCAGATTTGAATAGAGTTCACATGGTAACCGGGTATAATTTGACTGCATAGGGGACATAGGGGTGTAGCGGCCATACAAACTACTGAGTACCATTTTGAGTTGCTGCAATGAAACTTCTGCAAAATGGACTCACCTGCTGCATAATTTTTTTCACTTTGATTCTCAGGATGTCTTTGAATTCAGCCCTCTGTAGGTTGATAATTTTCATTTCCAGAAAATGATGTGGCATCCTTTAATTCCTAACTCATTACCCAGTTGGTATCAGTATAGATTATCAGCATGATTTTTTTCCCATTGAGATCTGATGTGTGTTCAAAGTGTTCCTTTTCATTTTTTTTTGAGTATATAATAACTCTGATTAGCGTTCTTGCTTTTTTGCATTAAAATCAAAATACTTCTTCTACCCAAAGTAAAGTGAAGTTCTACGCTGTGGTCAGTAGTTCAGACTGATCAGACTAAGCACTACTTCTGACCACCTTTGCCATCTTTATGTATTGCTGCAAAGTGCCTACATTTAGGATGTATATGACAAACTACAAAGGCACATTGGTGGTAAACTCAAAAGTGACATTCTCCAAAGTGTAAAACAAAATAAGCGCCGACTTAAAACTGGAAACTTGTTATTTAGTGTGAAAATGTGAACTGCTACTAAAGGTAGCACTGGACAGTAGGACTAAATGTTTTTATTAGCCTGTGATGCCAACTTCTGATTGGCTGAGCATTGTCTGACATGTTGGTCAGGGATGACTTATGGCCATAACTGGTACAGACTATCATTAATCATTGAATGCTATTAAAGCCATACCTACTGCTCAGCAACATTGCTCAAATGTAAACACCATGGTTGCATTACGTTTTGTTCATAGATGTCTTATGATTATAGTGATGTTATACAGCAGATTATGTAGTAATATTCCTGCACATACTTGAGTGTAATATATGAAAACCTTGTAAGTATGCATTATATCTGTCTTATTGTTATAGATTACATAAATAGAAAGACATTATATAGTATAGACCCTTGTACAAGTGTGCAATATGTACTTTTTCTAATTTATCATGGACATTTTTTGGGTCTGTCCTAGGATACAGTTACCAAAAAGTATTTGTGGAAATGTTAAAGATAATCACAGAATATCTATCTTACAGCATGCTTAAAATAGTATTGACTTAATCAGTATTGTTAATATTGAAAGAATATTTTTTGCTGGAATATGTATTATATCTTTACTAAACCAGGGGTGAGCAAAAGCATTTGGTTAAGTTCAGGGCAAAGCCTCCAAATTAGGGCAAAATAGTTTTGCAGACGTTAATACGATGTCTGCTGATGGGTTTTCTGTTATGAATTGGGGCCGTGACGTTATCCTGACTTTTACACTTGATATTTTCATCAGTTGTGGGCAGATATCTGTCGGTGATGGGTCGTGTTTATGTCTTGCTTTCTTTGTGATAAACTAGTATGTGTCTTTATTCAAACCTCTGTGCACACTGTGTTGTTATTATTATTATTATTATTATTATTATCAAGGCACCTCTTGATATTTGGACACAATCAAGTGTCACTTATGTATTAGGAGAGGATAAACACATTTCCTTTGACAGGGAAAGATGGATGGTTTTAATATCAAATTCACTAATCAGTGATTCAAAACTCATTCAAAGCATGCGCCTTTTTTTTTTCCCCCTTACCTCATAAAAATTAGTCCCAGATAGCTGCTCTTTCTTATCATGCTTGTCCAGTCAAGATATGGACCAGACACCTGGAGCTGTGGGGGATATGGATCAAAAAAAAATTTTTTTTTCTTAAAAAAGCCTGACCAATTACAACCTGCATCCTGTGATATGTTACTGGCTAAAATGCTGTGAGGAATGATAAGTTGAGTTACTGTAGAGCTTGTCAAATATTTCACTACCCAGGTCTCTTGGGAACACTAATCTGCTTTGATTGAGACAAAAGTCTGCGCTAACTCAAATTTACTGACCAAATTCATCCCCTGAGAAAGGTAATGCAGACAGGTCCTTAGGGGGTTATACAGAACCTATTGGGGAAATAAAATGTCCCTTATCAGTTTCTGCTGTGCATGGTGATCCATTATAATATTTTATTTAAACTCTGCACTCTTGATGGATTTGAACTTGCTCATTCTCTGGATTCTCTGTCCTTTACATGTGTAGTGGGTGGTAATGGCTCAGATGATAGAGCCTGTGGTCCGCTAAGTGGAAGGTTAGAAGTTTGATCTCCAACCCTAAAGGCCTGAAGACCCTTAAAATGCAGTCAGGGGTTTATTGTTTGAGATCCTTATGGGGGGGCAGGAGAGATACGATATTATTGCGATCTCAGTTAATATGGAAACTAATTGACCAGTTGATTCATTTGATTATTTTTGTGTAATCTATTAAAGGATTTTAATTCTAAAGATAAACAATATATTCACTCAGAATACCTAACTGTCCACCATGTACACAGTAGAGTCATAAGTCATCTTAGATACATAACATGAAGATTGACATTTTGCAGTTAGTTACAGTCAGTGATTCCTAATTCAAAGGGTAAATCTGTTACCAAAGGTGCCAGCAGCATTATGGTGCAACAGTAGTGGCACAGCATGATATATGATGACGCAGCATAAGTCAAGTGCAAGAACAAAAGCAGCCTAAGTAGTGTTTCCCCTGCAACTTGTAAGAAAAACTATAACATACCAACTGGTTAACAGTTGAACAAAAAATAGCTTGTAACTCTTTATCAGCTGGCACATTTTTGTCACATTTAAAAAATAAATAAATAAATAAATAAATCCACAAAAACAATTAAACGTAATTCTTGCACACTTACCGCTGATTCATTGATTTAATTGGAAAGTTTCGGTCTTGTTGATCTTCATCAGGCACCTGATTGTAATTTAACAGCCTAAATGTATTCGTGGTAAGCGACACAGTGTGTGGGAGTTGCATCTAATTGTTTTTGTGGAATTTTTCTTCCGAGGCACCTGTTGGACATTCAGGTGTGCAGAGATTCTGACTTAGTAGTTTGTCACAGAATAATGAAACTGAAGGATATTTTCGAGCTGAGATGTTGCATCTTGGGTCAAGCTTTTTAACCAGCTGCTTAAAGCCCTGCTGTTCCACTGAATCAGTAACTTCCATTTACCAGTTGCACTTCCTGTCATATAGAGTGCAACTAGCAAGGGATTCTTGCATATTTTGCAAAGTGTTGTGCTTTGTTGGAGGTTGTTGAAGTAGCTCCCTTTTTACTAAATTTTCATGGGAGGCTGACACATGGCTCTCAGTCTCAGACATGCTTGGGCTTGTCTGTGTGCACTAGCGATCAAAACCGCTATATCATTGATATCATGATATGACGCTTATGTCGTGGATGATATAATGTGGCACAGCCCTACTGAGAGTCTGGTGCCCAAAGAAATTCAGTTTGAAATCACAACAATAAAAGAAAGTAGCAAAAACTGATGAGCTAGAATATAGAATAAGAATATGAATGAAGATGTTACCATTCCTTAAATGTCATCTGGAAACTGGAGAGAAAAGTGGATAATCTCAGGTTAGTGGAAGTTTACTCAGATGACATTTTGATTTCATATATTTCCTGTTGTTAGTTCTAATGGCTCCTGTTCTGACCCATGTAGTCAAATTATACCTGGTTACCATGTGAACTCTGTTCAATTCTGCAGCTGTCTGCCTGTTGGCTTTATATCCTCTGGGGAGAAGTCTTTAACGATACAGCTTCTTGAGAATTTTGACCTTATGTTGACCTCAATCAAGAATAAGGTGACAAATCATTATCTGCGGGAGACAAGAACACCGTTTAACTATCTCTGCTCTTCCTGTGCTACCAAGTGACTCGGACTATATTTGCAATAAAGGCCTTTAAAATATATTTTCAGTCAAAAGGCTTACCTTTTTTGGCACTTCAGGCCATGCACAATAAAAGATTTTTGCTGAACTGGGTTCATTCAACCTGGCCATCCAAAGGAAAGAGTAAAATCTGCAGTTGCCTGACTGTAATTACTTGCCTACAGCTCAGCACAAATGTAATGAAACTTGCATTTTCCTCTCTTCGTCCTCCATGCTCCGGGACATGACTGGGCATATGTTAAATCATTCACAGCACCGGGCCTGAAAAAAGCCAACAGGCTGTCGGGTATTATGAGCATGTCTGTGGTGAGAAAACATTGACGGAGGAAAAGCAATAGAAGAAGCTGGTGATACCAAGTGGCTTGAAAGTTGACATGTACATTTGGAAACTGTGAAAACCAAGCCGTTACTGAAATACTCAGCCCACATTGCATAAGATGATTCTTGAAGGCTCTTTGCATGTTGTGTATATAATAAACATCAAAGACTCTCACGGCATAGTCATGTTTAACCTAAAAAAAAAAACCAAACAAACAAACCTCCAAGAGGTTTTGGTATACAGGTCTTCATCAGAGAGTTGAAAAATGTTCATGGAAATAGAGGTTCTTTTCTAGTGGTGTTCCACCAATAGGAGTCTTCCAGTTATGGTTTTCCACCAGTAACAGGCTCTCAGCTGGGATGAGAATGGAATATTCCACTAGTGATGTTCTAACAATGGTAATCTTCAAAAAAACTGGACCAGCTGCCTTTTTTTCATTGATTATCAAAGCCGGACTGTCACTCCACGCTGATATGAAGTGTTGATTAGTCAGACCACACGACAGTTTTCCCTTCACTCAGTCCACCTTTTGGTAGGACCAAAGAAGCCGTGTATCAATATTTTTTTGTTCTTTGTATATTAGAGAATTAATTTTAATTTCTGAATGCGGGAATTGCATTTAGTGATGTTGGTTTTTGAGTCCATGCAGTGATTTCCACTATAGAATTGTTTTTCATGGACCGCACGAATTCATGGGAATTTATATTTTGTCTCCTTGGATAGACGGATCACAGCGAATCGATCCAAACCATGGGGGGACAATGCATCACTAAGGAGAACAATGTGTATGAAAAATTTGTGAATCACATGTGGCCCTTGCAGTTATCAGATCCTGACCCAAAATCCTCCAACCATGTGGAAGATTTTCTCCCCCCACCATCATGAACACATCAAGTGGCGTTCCATCCCTCCAGTAAGATTCCAGAGACTTCTAGAATCAGTGCCAGCACACTGACTGTGTTCTGGTTGCACATGGTGGCTAAGGCACTGAATATTGGGGTTTCCTCAAATTTTTTACCTGTCTATATTTGCCTCTCAGGGGTGTATTTTATTTTTTATCCAGTTATGTTAAATATTTAAAAAATGAGCAATGAGCTTTAAGAAAAGCAGTTTATACAGCTTGTGTTGCCTCCAACTTTTTTAAATTTGTCAAAATTAATATATATTCTCAAACAAATCTCAGCTTTAGCATTCCATGTTTTGCCTTTTGAAATTATTGTAATTTCTTTTTATTTAAAATTTTCACACGACTGCCACCTCTTCTGGAAATGGAGATATTAAAAAAAAAAAAACACATGGTTTATGCATCACATGAAAAATGGAGGGACAAAAAATTTATCTCATTTTGAAAAAGACAGATGAATCAGTAATGAAAATAATAATCAGCTGCACCCCTAAAATAGCTTCAGCCCTCCAAAATAATTGATGGGTCCCAGCCAGACAAACTGAGGTAGTATTTACCATCCATTGTAAATTCAAGCAGGATTCTGTTTGGCCTTTGATTAGCCAATAGTTGTGTGATTTATATGATATCACAGTAGTCATAAAAATGCTTTCATTCAGTACTAGCTTGGAAATGAAAATATCTGCATTACTTTAACTGACGAAAGCACGCTGATAAATAAGAGTACTGAGTTCTGGGCCTTTTGCTACTAGCTTTTTGATCAAGTGTGTATAAAAGAGGTTAGCATGTTTCCAGCACTGGATAGTGGGTTTGATTTCCATTTTATCGCTTTTTGACATTCAGTGTCAGGTCAAGTTTCGGACTTCTTTACCATTTTTGTCTGATGCTGGTGTGGGATTAAATTTTCCTTATGTGTTATGTTGTTAAAGCTGTAGCATCAAAAGCAATATTAAATATAATTTTTTTCAGTTAAAGTTCTTGTTCATTCTGAGACAAAACATACACTAATGCATTTCTGACATTTGACCTAGGTTTAAAAAATATGATTTTTACATTTACGGTGTATTTTATAATTAGATTCTAAAATGTGTATTACCAAAAACAAAATGTGAAGATATTTTTGCGTGTAATGACGCTCCAGTGTTGCATTGTTGTTGCCTTTTATATATTAGTTGCATTTAATTGTCTGCACCTACTATGTAATGTCTTTTTCTCTGTGGATTCCAAAGATAAATGTGAGTGTGTTCAGCTGTCTACAGGTGTATTTTATTCACTGGCATGCTGAGAACACGCCTTTGGCCCTCTGCTCTCTTAATACATGCTTGGCCTAGCTGACTGCACACTTATTTACGCATGATGAATACTGAAGTGAGGCTAAGATGAGTAGGGAGATGTGCAGAGTGTAGGCGAGGACATCCAAACTGCTCAGGTGTGTGAGTTGTTTTGCAGTTTGCCGTGTTGAGATTAGGTGTCTCCCTGGACCAGTGAATGTTTACAACATTATTTTTGGACATGCAGAAGAGATGACATTTTTATTTCACTGCTGTCACCTCGCTGTGGCTTGGTTCAGTGCCGGGCGACACATCCTCTTAGTCACTTTGTTTAATACTGCGCGGGGTGTTAATGGTCAGTGCCTGCTCAGTAAGCGGCCTTTTGTTTTTAGTTCTACTTTGGGTACAACGGCTGCATCTCACCATGCCCAACATGTTTTGTCTCCATGACAACAGTTTTTAAGAGCCTTTCTTTGCATCCTCTTTTCTCCCCTTGAACACTGCTGCCTTGGCCCTGCATGCTGCCAAAGCCTCATCGGGCATGTGTCTTCCTCTCTCGCCTTCAGATAAATGAATCCTGCAAGCGGCAGGAAGTGCAGATTAAAGGTGGCACAGAGTGTTTCCTGGAGAGGTGGGTAGCCAAGGAGGAAATGAGCTGACACAAGAAACTTAGTAACTTAAAAGTGCATTGACTATGAGTGCCAGGAGGCAGGAAAGGTGTTTTAGCTTGTAATAAATGTGTGCCTGTGCATTTAAAATGTATATCTATATTTTTGCATTTGTTTCTGAAGTGTTTTCCTGCACAATCTCTCTGCGATCAGGTGAATCTTTAGGCTTCAGTTAAGACGGCTCCTCATATCCGTCCATCAGACTGGTACTGTTTGAGGCTCTCAGCACGGCATACTGTATGCTCACCTCGGTTTTACCTCACAAGTTTTGTAGTTGCCATGTACACTCCCTCATTTGTCGTGTGCTCATCTTTTATTTATTCCACCGCTGACTCCCCCCACCCCCCCCCCCACCCTTCATTCTTTTTGAATCTTTCCTCTCTGTGTCCCTGTTGCACCATCCTAGGTTTGATTTATAAGTGATCATAGCTGTGTGTTGAGCTCATATTTCAACTGGTAAAGGAACCATCTGGAGCCCAGTATGACTGATGATGGGTAGAGTGGTGAGGATGTTTGCATGCTCACCTATATGGAAAAGACACAAAACCATAAACACCAGCCTTAATTTATTGTAGAAAAAATTCCACTGTTTTTCAAACATTTACTGTTTATGCTGAAGGGGAAAATGTGCTAATGTAAATACTTTAAATGATGATAGATATTTTTTTTTTCTTGTTGAGACAAATCTTTGTACCAAATATGAATGCTAGCTTACCAAAGGTTGTATAAATGCCTTCGGATGTTCAGTTGAATTACATTCTGTGTACTGTAATTGTACCCATACCTTTGCAACCCTTACTCAAACTAATCTTTCCCTCTGTCACTGGTCAGATTGATCTCAGCATCCATTAATAAAGATGAGATTCTCTCTGCAGGTGCGATATATCAATAAACAATAAGTGCTCAGCTTTGATACCATAAAAGTTGATTTGCAGGAGACTTAATGACAGCTGATTTCTGCAGACTGTCAGTAAGGAGACTGGGCCCTCCTTTCCTTCTGCGGTTTGTGAAGCGCACAGGTGACTGTGAAAGAGTGGATGTAGAGGGACTTAAGTCCACATCTGTGCTAAAACAGGCATGGCCGGAACCCACAGGAACCATATTTCTTCTCTTCTAGTGTCTGTGTGATTGGGGCCTTCAAAAAGAACTGATGAAATCATAATTACATTTGAACACATAGAGGTGAAAATTAAGTCAGAGCATGGAGGGAAACGCATGATGAAACAGAACGTCAGAGTAATGGAACAAATGACTCTTTCAGTTTCACTTACACAATTATTAACAGGCTTGAAAGGAGTATTTTGTGACTGTCTTCTACATGTGTAATTTGTGGCCTCCATAACGTTTACATTAAAAGTATCTATAAAAAAAGATTTATTTTTACCCCACAGGACTTTTTAGGTTTAATGTTGTGCAGTCGGGCCCAAAGGTTTTTGGAAAGTGATGCAATTTTCATGATTTGTACACTATGCTACAGAGTGGATTTGAACTTAATTAATCAAGATGTAGTTTAGGGTTTGATTAAAGGGGTTTAAGAAAATGCCACATTAATGGTTGAGGAATTATAGCCTTTTTATTTGGTGTCTTAATTAAAATTAAATTGAAAGTCTGTTTAAGTACATGGAATTGAATCTTCTGGTGGATCATGTCCCTGGACCTCCTAGTTGTCTCAGGTTTTGTCTATAGACTGAATGAGCTTGCCTTTTTTAAACTTCTTACGGGTTTGCACTAGGCTGCTTGAGTTGTGAACTCCAACAGTGTGAGAAGTCAGACACCCCCCCACCCCCCAAACTATGATTTTTGTTACTCCCGGTCTCATTTAAATTTGTATTTCTCTGGATGCCGCTGTGAGACAGCTAAGAATTTCATGGTCACAGTCGGTGACTGTTTCCTTTCATTCCTCCAAACTTGTAACAACGATTAATGGGCTAATTCACTGTAGTTGTAATGCATCGCTGGTTTGGGGTGTCATTCTGCTGAGATATCAGACTGAGACGTTGCATATTTCATAAAGGAACCGCGTATGGGTGACAGTATATATATTTGCTAATAAATTCCACTAAAACAAGTTATTGCATGCGTGGTACTTCTGTACAGTTTCTCTCTGGATGAAATGAATTGAAGTTTATTCAGGGAGCAGCTGCTGTGTTGCCTGCTGATGGAAAAATTAAGCTGTTACTTCTATTCATGGAACAGCACTAAATGATCTTACATCCTACTGAACATCCTGGTTTTCTGCTCATTTCCCTTATGTAGGTGCATATTATAAGTTGTAAAAGTTTTACTAGCTACAAAATTATGACAGTATCAGCTTTTATAAGTTCAGATTGTTTTCTTCTTCTTATTGTCTTTTGGCTAAGTTGGTTTGTGATTGGCGCTGAATGCTTACATGTATATTGCAGCCATTAAAAATGGCCATCAGTTGGCAGATTTGCAGAAATGCAGACATTTGACATCCAGTCAGAGGCAGGAGGATTCTGAAATCATTGAGGACTTGTGTCATCACAAGTTGCGGAAAAATATGCAGCCCTCTGCGCCTTAAAATGAAGTCTATCCTGAAGTCAAAAGGATGGACGGATCAAAATATCAATAATTCCCTACAGTAAGCAGTTGTCTTTCTATGTGTTGTTAGGCGTGCATTGTTTTCTTGTGTTGCGTTTTATCAGCATTCAGAGGAACGTTTTGTTTTGATGTAAATCCTTTTGAAAAATGCAACACAGCAGGCATGCAGAGTAGATGGGATGTTGGAGGTTCAGAGCAGAGAAGAATGGGGCGTGGGGGTCAGTGGAGATGTTTTGATCATTTGCAGACTGTCAGCAAAAGAAAATGCAAAAATAATCTCTCTTCATTTACTGTTATTATGAGAAGCTGGAGTAAACAGTTGGTCTGCTGATTTGTCAGTCGGGTGCCTTTTACACTGCGAAGAAAAGGGCACTACGAGATGACCTAATAGAAATGGTGCCAGACAAATGTCAAATTAGGTGGAAATCACTTGGAAAACGGAAATACTGCTCTTTCATGTTTTAGTTTAAAAATTAAGATACACATTTTAGTCAAAAGGCTGCAACATTTAAACCATTTAACGCCGAACATTTTGTTCAGACTGTTTAACTAATAAACTGTAGAGTACTTCAGTATTTTCCTCTCATATTTTATTTATTCTTGTTTTTGTACTGAGTATTCTAATGTCCCTTTTGCTGTTTGCAACACCGTAATTTCCCACAATGTGGGACAAATAAACAATCATCTCATCTCTAAATATGCATTGATGCTGTGATGTCATTCATTAATGTAGTGATGCACCTTTTTGAAGACATTAGCATTCAGTTGATGCCCTTTTGCTCTTTTTGTTGCCAGAAGTGACCCATATTAAGGTTAAGGTCAGAGTGCTAAGTTACTACTACCATGGTTTGCTAGCAGGCTGCATCCATTGACTGTATCGGTGCACCGCTAAGCAACACACGAATACAATGCTAGAATTTCATCCCCCAAAATTGGAGCTCAAACATTTTTGAATAACTCAGCAAACCATCTTATTATGCAATTCTGTTAAAATGCTCCAAAAAGCGCCAACACCGCACAAACATCATTAAAAGGTCCTGTCAAAGTGGCCACACCTGTAACTTGGGTTTTGTTGAATAGTCAAGTGTTTTGTACTTGGCGTTTTGTAACACAATGCTTCGTAGCCTTTCTTGTCTGTTGTTTATGTTCCTGTGGATTTTTTTTTTTTTTTTTGTTCTTAGTCGGGCTTGGGTTTGCGGATGATGGCACGTGGGTCACCCCTGGGGTTTGAAACGAGAACAGTTTGAATGTATTAATTAAAAGTATAATTTATGAGCCTCAAGTAGTGGCGTGAAGTGTTTAGTAATTCAACAGAGGTTTACTTGAAATTCCTGCCAGCACTCGCTGAATGCATTTGTGGTTTAACCTTGTTTATCCCAGGCTTTCAGCAGCTTATTGTCATTTGCAGGAACCCCTAAAGGCATCATCACTATGTGCCGTTTTGTCACTAAAGGCCTGCGTAGCACATAAACATTGCCTTTCTTTTTCAGCAGGGTGTTGACTGACGTGTTATATCTTGCTGCTGCTGAGCTGTGTAGTCATCGCAGTCTCGTTGTTTGGAGTGTCAGTCGGTGGTCTGTTGAGTTTCTAACAAAACTGCTTGATGAGTTTGCCCAGAAGACTGTTGTCCTCAACTTATCACATAACAGTTTCTTAGCCTCCAGTCTGAGCCTCAAGGCCTGCAGCCCTGCTTGTTCTTGTCCCTTTGCTCTTCGTGGTGAGTGATTCAGACCCAGAGCTCAGTCAGCTGGCTGGTTAGACAGAAAACCAGTGGCGCTGCAGTGCCCCAGGCTTGAATTTAAGCTGCTGTGACATGGGACATGCTCTGGTGCTAACATTAGACTCATAGTTATAACGACTCGGTTGCAGCAAACCAACTCAGAGCGCACACAGTCAGCATAGAGCTCCATCAGTAATGCATCATTTTCCATCTCTACTGAGGTGCAAATTAACTTATATTCTGGTCTCATAGCAGATCTTCTTGTGGGGTGTTCACTGTGGCTTTCATCTTTCATTTTGCTACAGCCTTCGTCTTTGTCCTCCTCCTCCTCCTCCTCCACCCTCCTTCGTTTATCGCAGCCTGAAGCTGTTGTAGGTGGCACAGGGGTGTTTTCTCAGTCTTGTGCTCCTTTTGCGGGCCTCTGTCCTGTGGGATTTTCATGATTGTGTTGCAGAGTATAATTTTCTCCACCTCCATGTTTTGTTTTTTTTTTTTTTTTTTTTTTTTTAATTCTGTTTTATCCCTGCTGCCACACCTACATTCACCTGCAGCCCCGAAGAAAAATATAAATACTATGGCTCCCGTGATTCTACTGTTTGCTTTGCTAAAAGGCACTGAATAAACAAGAGCGCAGTGAGGAATATTAACCAGGTGGAGGATAAGTCGAGTTTGTTTGACCTTGGCCTACGACGTGGCTTCTAGAAAATGACAAATGACAACAACCGCCACCCATCACAAACTAGCTTCTCTTTACAGTGAATCTGAAATTCAGATTGTCACTTCCTATGAGGACAAACTGTGCTTTCTTCCAGCATCCTCTCGCCTGCTGCCTCCACCCCTCACTGTCCCTCTACCCCTCCCCATCCCCACACACGTTGCATGGCCTCATTTGCCAAAAAGAGAAATGGAAGACGAATACAAACACACTAAAGGATGCCACTGAAAACCTGCATGTAGGGCTCTCTGTGTGTGTGCTCACACTCAGATTTTGTATTATTGCTGTAGATCTGTTCTCATTACACACTCGTGCCCACGGGGCACAGAGGAATGATTGCTGTTTTTCGCACCCAGGCAGGCACACAACCATTTTTATAGTGAAAGATTTGCATAAAATTGTGGAAACTGAAGGAATGCTTTCTGAAACCACATAATTTCTTCATTTTACCATGAATCATGTATGTTCTTTTTCCTCATCACCTGTAAAGTTGTGCATCCATTACTTGGCTACAGCTGTGGTTTACTTCCATTCCCCAAAGAAATAAAATTATTATAATTTTCAACTGGGAACTAGTGATTATGAGGACCACTTTTCAACAAGATATAATGTTCAGTTTCCTGCTTGTCTTCTTGAAGAAGTATGCAGGTATTATTACAGTTGAATAAACTCGATATGCTACAAAACTTCGTACACTTCCCTTCCAGTGACAGCTGTGGACAGAGGGGGAAGGCCCTGAGGAAAGTTTTCAGATTTGACACGGATGTTTACTTGGTCTAAAGGATGAACTGATTAGAATTTTGTGGGCAAAGATCAAAGGTCCCTGGAACATCTCGTCTGTTTCATTCTTGTTGGTTCACTATTCTCAGGAAAGTCATTACATCTGCTGCAACCATCGACTAGGACTCAAGTCCAATAAAACTGTTAATTAAACAGTTAATTAAAACGAGGAAAGAAGTTGTTTTCCTCAGGTTTCTGGGATACAAAATGCACTGGAATATCATGGAAAGAAAATAATGTGCAGTTCTACACAATTCATGTTAAATGTATACATTTCATATACAATGTTGTGCAGATGTCTTGAGACAAGTTATTTTTTTGCTAAGGAAGTGGTACATTTGTGCAGGGCTTTATTGAAAGCTGTGTAAACATCTCCCCCACTGCTCCAATAATGCTTCAATAATGCTGAGGTCCGGGCTCTGGGGAGGCCAATCCATGACTGATAGTGTGCCGTTGTCTGTTTCTTCTATACGGGTATGTTTCGCTGCATTGGCAGTGTGTTTGGGGTCGTTGCCATGCTGAAAAATAAGCTGAACTTTCAGATACTGTTTATCTGCTTCAGATAGGTTTTTAGGCCGTCCACTTGGTCCTCCCCTTGCCCCCCCCCCCCCTTTTTTTTTAAGGATACTTCGCACACCATGCTGAGAGATGCCAGGTTTCCAGCATTCCTTTTTGGGAATCATGTTGTTGGTTCTTTTTTTTTTTTGTAAAATTAAAATTGGTTCTTTGCTGAGCTGCCTGTTATCTGTAGACACAACACTGGTTCATTCCTTGAGTTAGGTGCCTTTTTTATGCTTAAATGATAGGTTGGTTTTAAGTGGCTTAACAAAAAACAAACAAAAACTTGTTTGAAAATGATCAGACAGAAGGATTTGATTGAAAATGAGTAAAAAAAGAAATGAGAGATTGACATTTGCACTGTACTGTAATTATACAGCTATTACTACATAGATGTTTAAGCCTTTCATATATTAAGAGATATATTTGCTCCAAAAATGTGTTAGAATAAGAAAATAGAGGTTACATACAAACTGTCATAGCTGAGCCACTTAAGGCCACATTTAAATAACAAACTGAGTTCACAGAACCAAAAAAAAAAGAGTTTTTGCTTTCTCTCCATTAGTTGGAATGGTACTGTACACCTTTCTAACTGAAATTGAACCCTATTTGCAGTAATCTGATATTTTAAAATTAATTTATTTTTTCCCCTTTAAAATTACCAGAAAAACTGGCTGTTATTATGCTCACTGTGATATTTTTTATTTTGCCTCTGTGTCACTTTATTACTTCTTGATTTTTGACAAATGCGAAAAACATGTTGGGAGTTTTTTTTTTTTTTTTTTTTTTTTTTATAAAACCACCCCCCCCCTCCCACTCCCCCTCCCCCGTCAGCTCCCCAATCCCCGCACCATCTGACACTGTGAGAAAGTTTCAGCCATGTTTGGAACCAGTGTCACATCAACAGTGTTCCGGCTGCCAGTCTGCTTGGCAATGCTTTTGTTTACATGCAGGAATTACACTGTTTCAAAATGGAATGGGGAATATTTTATTAGTGTGTAAATGCTGCACTTAACTCTTTTAAAAATACATGACAGCAGATATAATCAAGTCCACACACACACACACACACACACACACACACACACACACACACACACACACACACACACACACACACACACACACGTTCTTTGACTCTGTTCTATAGAAATGTTATATTGCATTTGGCTTCAAAAGAAAAGAGAGTAATCACTTTATCAGAGATGTCACAGATGCAAAATTGTTAAGGCTATTTAAAATGTGAGGGTTATTAGATATACATGTTTTTGTGCGTGCCTAAACCTCATTAACTGCAGCAGTTTAACTCCTCTACCTTCCTCAGGGGCCTGGTTGTGGCACAGAGAGCTGAGTGTATGTGGTTTTAATTCCACTCGGCATTCTTTGGTAATTGAATTCATTATGAGGACATCGGGCACAAACCGACTGTTATTTGCAGTCAGTCGAGGTTGCTAATTAGAAATTAGCTCAAACATTCTGGTACGCAGCCCTCGGGGAGCGGCATCCTCCGTCTCAAACTCTGACATATCTACCAATAACTTGCAATTGCTGCCACAGCTTTGCACATAAGCAACCATTATCATTATTCCAGCGTTGAGTAGAGATCCACATCCTGTGCATATTGTAGGTATGAAACTTTACGATGTCCATATGGAACCTTGTGAAATTTCAGGTTCCTCTATAGGGCAAGGCTGCTGTGTGCCAGCTGTGTGGGAATGTGTATATTGTAACATAAAATATTAATTTCTTTTCCATCTCTGGCTGTAGCAAATTTCATGCTTAAAGCTCCCAGAGGAGGCGCATGATTGAGAAACTTGTGAGGCTGCTGTTGTTTTCTGTAACACAAAGACTGAAACGCTGAGGGAGGGAATTCATGGTAAAAGAGAAATTAAAAAGAATTTTTCACATAGCTGCAAAACAAAGATGAAAATGTTTTAATTTGGCTTTTTTCTTCTTTTTGTTGTACATGTCACCTCATAAAATAGATAACAAAAACTTTTCAAGGAGCCACCTGAGTTTAAGGTGAGGCAAGAAAAAGAGGACTGCTGACTAGATAAGTGAACATCACTTCATGTGCAAGAGGTGATGTGGGCGCCAGCGTAATGAGAGATAATTGAGCAGCAGAGCGATATGGATCGTAGAGATGTGTTGTCCTGCAAAGCAGACAATTCAAAGGGATGTCATAGGGTTTTTGTTAAAAACATTCTTTTAAGTTCAGTGTGAAACACTACAGGATGAATACTTTAACATTTAACATTTTCACTGAGGACAACTAGAATCTGTAACCATGAGTGAACACAGAGATACGGTTGATAAAGAATAAAACAGGATTAATTCTTAACTTCGCTTCTATTTGCCAGCAATACATTTCATATCATTCACCATCAAACCTAATGTGTACATTTGCTTATATATCATTTATTATTGTCTATTTGTATATCTTTTTAATTCCATAATGTTGCAAGGAGGGAAGAGATTTGTGAATGCGGTGGAAACGAGCAGAAAAGGCCAGCTCCGTTTACCTCTGTACAAATGTGGCAAGATATGAATCAGCGCCAGATGACTGAGAAATCATCACAGAAAAACAAAGAAAATCAGTCTGAGTTGACATTTCTGGGAAAAAAAAAACCATGTGTGTAGGAGAGGTTTACATCCTCTGCTGCAGTGGACTCAGACTACGTTCATCCCTGGTGCTACCGCTGTGCTGCAAACATCCCATCTGCAAAGATTAGCTTCAGTTGTAGAGACTTGTACTATTTTTAACTGACCTACCAAGCACAGTGGCCAACAAAGAGAGGAGTCAGGTCTGTCAAGCAATCAGTGAGAAACAATGTGTCTCCCTGATTGTCAGCCTCATCCATCATTTCTGTGGTACCATCCTATTCAGTATTATTTTTATGGTCTACTTATCTTTTACATCTCCTTGTGCTCTGCATGTTTGATCAGTGAAGGAGTTTAATCTGATGATTTTTTTTTTTTAATAGTGACTCTGCTGAACCTCAGCTGATCTTCATTTAACACACTACCCCTTGTATGTGATTACATTCACTAATTCTTACATGTGTGGTGATGAATATTGGTCAAATTGAAGTCGTCCTGTGGCCCGAGGTGCTGTCTTGTTCATGCGTGACCTCTGTATGACCCGTCAGCACTGAGTCATACTCTAAAAGCTCACATGCTCCCATTACCAACTGACTAGAGCATGTTAAAATCCATTATCATCCGGGAAAGCAATACCCACAACCCCCTCCTTGCCATGACTGTTTCTCACTACAGTGCTCTCCATCTCTCAGGTCGCCGTCTTCTTTAAGTGACTTGTTTATTCTCCCCTCCTTTGACATTATGTAAACTTGTGCTCATCTTCCTGTTTGTCTTCCTGCACTTGTTTAACCTTGGCTCATGAAACAAAATAAATACATCCTGTTCAGCAACTGATATTTAAGCAAGCCTATCCTTTTTATGTCTTCCACATATTGCGTATTATTTTGTCAATTAAAAAGAAAAGAAAAAAAGAGAAATAACTACAGCTTCTTTAACAACAAAGAAAGCAGCTGATTAAAGAACTACCAATTAAGCTAACAAGTCTACAAAGGGTAAATTGAGTAAGTTGAAAAACACTGAAAAACCTTTATATTTTTGGGCATAAAATGCAGCAAAATAAAATCCAAATATGATGGCAAAATAACTTCAGGAAGACTACCTGGTACATCATGAAAAATAAAGATTACCTGCGACCTCGTCATAAAAGCAACTTGTGACAAACATCTGGTTAAGCCAGAGTAATTTTGGTGAACAGATGTTTAGTCAAAAACAAGTTAAAGGATAGTTCTGTGCCGACAATCACCAAAGGTATGATTGATAAAGAAAAACAGCAGCTTTTGATGAAATTGGCACCCTGCCAACTGTTAGCCTTTGGGGTTGAAATGTTCCTAATTAGTGTTGTGTGCAAGTCTGCTGTACAGGACAAATGGTAGCGTAAAGCATGAATTTCTGTGAACTTCTCTAAACTTCACTAAAAGTGGAACTGAAAAGTTCAGGGCAGTGGTCCAGAGGAGACCATAGAGAATCCGCTATGAGCTGCTAAAACAGAAACGGAATCAAATATTATTTAAAAAAAATCATTTTGTGTGTGTGTGTGTACAACTGCCTAAAATCTACCAGGATTGATTACCAATCATGGTGTAAAACCTTTAGCATGCCCAACAATTTGCTCTTGTTTTCCCTGTTTTTCAGTTGAAGAGGAACAACATATTTAGATGTTGGCAATTTCGGCTATTTTTGTCACACATCTGATGATACAAATATAGGCTGTCCAAAACTTGAACGAGACTGGGCTCTTGAGTGAGTTACAGCTGAAATTAGGGCCACACAATTAATCAAACCGAGGCGCTCCCAGGTCAGCCGAGAGAAATAATCTTTCCAGCGTTTCCTGGGTCTATCCTGGGGCAAGGTGTTCCAGGGGGCATCCTAGCCAGACGCCCGAACCACCTCAACTGGCTCTTTTCGATGTGGAGGAGAAGCATCTCTACTCTGAGCCCTCCTCAACGACTCAACACTTCACTCTATCTCTTAGGGAGATGCAATGTGCCACCCTTTGGAGAAAGCTTATTTCTGCCATTTGTATCTGCAAACTCCTTCTTTTGGTCATTACCGAAAGCTCATGATGATAGGTGAGGGGGATCAATCGATAAATCAACCGCTTCACAACATACTCCTGATGCATCCCCCACAGGATACCCCAAGGACTTCTCCAAGTCCGCAAAACACATGTAGAGTAGATGGGCAAATTCCTATGACCGACACACATTGCACCCAACCTCTACGGCACCTCCTGCGAGTGGTGGGCCTATGGGAGGCCGGGTTCATGTCTCCTCTTCGGGGTTCACCCTGCTGGACCTGGCTGGACCCCATTGGCTAAGGCCACCAGGCACTCTCCCTTGAGCACCCTCGCCAGGCCTGGCTCCAGGGTATGGCCCTGTTTTTTTTCTCTTAAGAAATGCACTGAATTTAGGTGACCCAGGAGGCTCGACTTTATTTTGACGCAAAGATTTGTACCAACGTGAAGATGTGAAAGCAGTGTTCTGTTTACTTGACAGTGCAATAAAAACATTTTTGTCACAGAAATCAATGAAGAAATGTGACAGATAATTGGGATGTCAATATGGATCAAAAATAATTGTGATAATCATTTTGGCCATGATTGTGCAGCCCTTAGTGAAATCAACACTGTGACAGCAGTGAAAATAGCAACAATGAGAATGTAAAAGTAAATCCAAAATGGAGTAACCAGCGCTGCACAGGCTGATTGTTTCAGAGGGTGGAACTTTATATAAAAACCTTGTAGCTGAGAAGAAGTTTACTGTGGTGGTTGTGCTTACTCGGGATTCGCAGCTCTCTAAATAATACTTGCATTTAATCCTGTCCGATTAAACATGCTGCTGTCTGTTGGACCCATTCGTGATATTTCATTAGATAGGCAAGTGTGTCAGATGGTACAGATGCAGCACGAAGTCCTTAAGAAGTTGAATCTCTTGTCGTGTATGCAGAACATATTTGCTGGGTGTTTGCCTCTCCTGCATGGTTGCTCGCCTGTCTTCTCGTCCCTGAGTGAACTGGTGAGCAGATGGGAGGTTGTGGGGGCTGAGAGGGCTTGGTGACAGTTGGGAAGGAGGAGGGACTGGCTGGCAGGCTGTGCTGTGAGGTAGATAAGAGGAAGTAATGATATGCCTTGCCTGCTACATTAGCAGGCCTTATGTTTAGGAGAGCAGAGCAGACGTTGCATGTGTATTTGTCATTCGGTCTGTCGTACGCTGTTAAAATGCGCTCAGTGTGACTCTTCATTCAGAAGACTTCTTTTCTTTACAGGAAGTGTACTTGTCATATAATCAGCATGCCTATATCTTTGATGCTCCTGTAGAATGCCATTGATGGGATGTTTCCTCACTCTCAAATCAATTTCTTATCAAAGGTCAAATTTAAATCCACTGCACACCTGCTTTAGCTGAAGTTTAGGGTTGAAGACAGATGACCTCTATGATTTATTTATTTATTTTTTAATAAATCTGTCTTCTCGTAAATGCTTGGTTTTGGCACAAGTGGTTTCAAATTCTTCTGAAAGCTTCGTTGAAAGTTTCTTTTACAGGA
>JAVDPK010000854.1:56058-97741 GCA_034780415.1 Cichlasoma orientale | reverse complement strand
TATATATAAACTGTGTTTGAAAAAAACAATGAAAAATCATCATGGCTCTTTATGCTGTGGACAAAGACTAAAAGAAAAGGCAATTTTTTTTATCAAACATAATTAATTCTCAGTTTTATGGCCGCTCAATATTTGAGTATCAGGGATTTATCTTTGTGAAAGATTTGTGCAGTTCAGCTGCTGTGCCGCTGCTTTTATCCTCTCGGTCTGTTGTTGATCCAGGGCGTGGAGAAGGACAATGAGCGGATCACGGGTTGGCGACTGCGTCCTCACCTCTGTGTCCGTGTGTTAAACATCAAGGCCTCAGAGCTTGTAATAGAAGATTTCAGAGAACAGTTCTTGACCTTTTTCTTTTCGTATCCCTGACATGGATCTTGGTTAGTCTGGAGCATGTTAGGTGAGCTCAGACAGGAAACACATTTTTAGAAAGCTGAGGTGAGAAGAATTACATTAAAAAAAAATGTTGAGGAAAATAATGTTTTTTGCAGTATTTTGAAGATTTTTTTGTTAATGTAGCCTCAGCATCGTTACTTTCATGACAGATCTGATCAAGAAGAGATTTATATAATACCAAGCATCCCTACTCAGTTTCTGTTTCTGTCAAAGATTTACATGAGATATAAGGTTAAAGATGACGCATATCTTTGGTAAATTTAAGCAAAATTATTTGATTTATATTAGTGATAGTTTTGAAGTAACAAAAAATAGAGAGGAGAAGAAATTTAGACACCCAGCGTGGTGAGTACTTCCTGAACCTTTGACAAGAACCTTAGCTTGTAAAGCCTTTTTATAGCAGCTAAGAACCTTTCAATTCTTGTTTGGGGATTTATGCCAATTTTTCCTGCAAAAAGGCTTCAAGTTCAGTGAGATTCTGGGACTGCGTTGCAGGTGCTGCTCTTTTGAGGTCTATCCACAGATACTTAATGATTTTTTTTCAGTCAGAGAACTGAAAGGGCTATGGCAAAATCTTCAGTTTGCACCTCTTGAAGTAGTCAATTGTCCCAGTTGTAAGTTGTGTTTGCGATCATTATCTGCTGTAGTGCAATCATTTTTTCAGCCGTTTGACAGACAGCATAATGTTTACTTTCACATTTTCCAGGTATTTTCTTGAATCTATTCTCTCTACCAGTGGAATGTTCCCAGTGCAGCTGGCTGCAAAACAGACCGAAAGCACGACCCACCCCTATGCTTAACAGGTGGCAAAATGTTTTAATAAAACATACCCTTTTTTCTACAAACATATCTTTGCTCATTGCAGCCAAAAAATCCTTTGTAACTTCATCAGTCCACAGGACTAATTTCCATATGACAGGATTGTTTAGATGTTTAGACTTCTGACACTGGATTTTGTGTATCGAGAACACAGGAGCAGTTTTCCTCTGATTTCTCTGTAGAACTGAGCGCTCCAACTCCGGAGTTTTAAGCAGACCCGCTGCAAACAGGTGTTTGATTTGCCTTTTAAGCATGTCTATGAGCTGGTTTCTCAGAGTCTCTAAACCTTATTTTTACCTGCACTGTTCCACCATTTTTTTTTTAATGTCATTATGAAGTGAAGACGACCTGACAATGCCCTGTCTAAGAACCCAGCGGCTCTTAAATGGGTTTGGTGGTGCCCAAACCTTTTGCATCGGTCAGCTTACAAAACAAAAATAATACAGACAGGTGGTGTTGTCTCCTTATTACTGTTCTGATCAGATCCAAATACAGTGCACATGTTGCTGATCCCAGAGTTGGTCAATTGGACATAATTTCAAATAATCATCAGCTTTCTTGGTTACTCATCCGACAGAGGCAGAGCATTTATTTGAATGTATTTTTCTGTTAAGCTGATGAATTCTGAATCTTAAGTCATTGTCAACTCGTATATTAAAGTGTGGGTTGTGTATATTGTTTAAAATTTTTTCAGTGGTAACAGCTGCTGCCTGCTGCTGGAAGTTTTATAGCAGGGGAAACAAATTAAATCAGTAATGGGCTTTCCATAATTATTGGGACAAAGACACAGTTTTTATAGTTTTGCTTCTGTCACCACAGTAAAGCAAATAAAGTGTGATTGAAGTTCAGACTTTCAGCTTTAATTCAAAGGGTTTTACAAAAATTTTGCATGAGCGGTTTAAGAATTAGCCTTTTTTTTTTTTTTACACAGTCCCACACACACTTTCAGAGGTTCAAAATTAATAGGACAAATTAACAAATTTAAATATATATAAAGGCTATTTTTAATGATGAAGAAAAAATGTCTGCCTGAAGACCAGAACCAATGGACACCTCCAAATGTTTCTCCCTTCAGTTGCTCCTTCAGTTGCTGCTTGTTTGTGGCTCTTTTGGCATTCAGTTTTGTATTTAATACAAATGTTGCTCTGTTGACTGACTTGGCCATCGAAAAATGTCCCGTTTCTTTACCTTGAGAAACTCTTGGGTTGCTTTTGCCGTATGTTTTGGATCATTATCCATTTACACTGTGAAGTGCTGTGTGATGACTTTCGTAGCATTTGGCTCAGTCTGAGCAGAGAGTACAGCCCTGTGTACATGTGACAGTTCATCTATTTCTATCAGCAGTCACATCATCAGTGGCCTGGTTCTTCCATAATGCTGCCTCTACCACGTTATGCGGATAGTGTGGTGTGGTTTGAAAGACCTTCCTGGTCTTGAGTGTAATCAATGGTTTGCACCTTGTTGTAAAGTGAGTAGAAAATCACTGAATAACTAAGCATCACAGCTGACATGTAGCACATGCAAAGATGCATATAATTTATATACTTCCACTAAATTCTCTTTTCCTTGCTAGTGATTGGGAAAGCTTCATAAACAGCCTGAAGTATTTCCTGTACGTGTGTGTTGCGCACACACACATACAGGAAATGCATGCATTTATCAGTAGCATTTCTCATTGCTTTGACACCATGGGGCATTTTCCAATAAACTTGTTCCTCCAATCAGATCTCATCATCTGTTACTTCTGAATAATCGGAACATTTTCTCCCTTGAACTCATAAAATCCTTTCTTTGCCTCTCCATCACTCATCTGTGTGTTTACTTTATGATGTTTGTGTCTGAAGGGACTGTGGAGATGGAGATGGATGCTATCTGGGGCTCATTAACAGCACTGAAGGATAACTTACCGGGATAAGTTCATGGCCTCGCTAAGCTGGAAACACACACACACACACACACATGCTGACTCACTCTCGTAGCCCTTTTGCTGAGTGTGCACTTGTGAGTTTGACACAAGCTGATAAACCAACGAAGAAATTTTATTTCCAGCAGTGGAGGTTGCTGTCAGGTCTGATCTATAATCGTAAAGGTTGCAGACACAAGTTGATTTTTTTTTTATTCCTTCCTTTTGTAGTCTGTGCATGAATAGTAAAATCTTTAGAGTTTTCAGTCTTTAATGGTTGTTCTTATATTTAGGATTTTGCAATGGTTGTTGTGTTTCAATTCTTATTCTTTCTGTTTAGTTTCTCGGGCTTCCCTTTCCCCCATGTTCATTATTTTACTAATCAATACCAATCCATTAGATTGATATTCCTGGGTCTACACTCCCCACACACTTTACTGGGGTGCACCTTGCTAGTACCAGCTTTGACCCCCCTTTGTCTTCAGAACTATTTTAATTCTTCATGGCATAGATTCAACAGGGCACTAGGATTTTGGTCCATATCGACACAATGGCATCACACAGCTGCACATCCACGATGCAAATCTCTCATTCCATCACATCCCAGAGGTGCTCCATTGGATTGAGAGCTGGTGACTGTGGATGTCATTTGAGCACAACAAACTCATTGTCACATTCAAGAAACCAGTTTGAGATGATTTGAGTTTTGTTGACACGGTGCATTATCCTGCTGGAAGCAGCCATCGGAGTGTACAGGGTGGTCATAAAGGGATGGACGTGGTCGGCAACAATGATCAGGTAGGCTGTGGAATTTATGCACTGCACAGTTGGTACTAAGGGGCCCAAGGTGTGCCAAGAAAATAGGTAGGTAGGTGTCAATGTGAGTGTGAATAGTTGGTCCCAACTGGGATGGGGATAGGCTCCAACCACCGCATAACAGTGAATTGGATAATAAAATAGATGGATGGAATTTAACATTGGTATCAGATCAGCATTCTTTATTATTATTATTAATTTATTTTTAATCACACACAAATAGTGAGGGGAGTTGGTCGTTGACAGAGTTGATCATCTTAAACTGTCAAAAATTTTAAAAATGTTTTAAAAAACAAAAAAAAAGTTGTTTACAGGCCCCTCCTGCCATAGTTTTAATATCCAGCTGTGCGCCTCTCCTCCTTCATACTTAAAAGTAAAAACAGTTCAGCAGAGGATACGCTGGTGCAACTTTGTCTGCACAGAAAGTCTCTCCTCTGGCCTCCAGATGCATTTTAGAAATAGAGACATCCTTCAGCCTGACATACTGACATTTAATTTTGGGCCACAGGCAGGAGGACAGCGGAGACGAGGAAGCTCAAATTAGAGAATAAGAAAAGTCTGTCGTGATTTTTGCTTTTGTCACTTTGTGGGTTTGCATCCTCTGCAAGAATTAAGGCTGAGTTTTTCCCCTTCCATTTTCCACTAGACTCTCATTTTTTTTCATTCCAGTTTAATGTTCCTGCCCCTTGGACTCTGGCTGTGTCCACATGTACACAGGTATTTTTTTAAAATGGGGATTTGTTCCAAGTTTGTTTTGTAAAATATCTCTGTCCACGTGAAAACACACACAAATTATTTCAGGTGTTGTCAAGAGCATGCCAAAGCAACAAGCGGTGATATAACCCTAACCGTGAAGAAATATTGGCCCATCAAAAAGCCCACAAACAATAACGCAGCGCACAGTCTGACGTCAAAAACATCAAAACATTTTTGATGTTTCCACACAAAATCTGTTTTCAGTGTCCACATGTAAACGCAGGGATGGAGTTTTTGGAAATCTTCACCCTGGCAGGAGTTTTTCAAAAACTCAGCTTTCAGTGATCCAAAATGCCGCTTGAGATGAAAACAACAGTGTAGTATTTGCCAGAGGGGGACGACATAGTTGTAAGAATGTTTGAGAGGATTTAAGAGGAGGATTTTTTTTTTGACTTGTTTGCCTTCATTGTAATTTGATGGATTTAATTTTGCAAGATTTATCTGTGTTTACTCTCTGAGCCTGCAGTTGCCTCTGATTACTGATTACTTTGTAGTCACCAAGAAGAGCATTTAAACGAAGCACATTGAAACTGAGCTGTTTTTCCCCAAAAGACCGGAAAGCTCTGTTTCCTATATTCTGTATCCCTGCAGTAAACACAAATTGGAAATTACATCAGAACCCAGATTGTCATTTGTGAAACCCGAGGAAGGCATGCTGGCAAATAAACAGCTTTAGCTAAAGTTGACTTTGTTTTATGAAGTTCACTGAACTCCAGTTCCCTGTGTTTGTGTTGCCCATGGCTCTCCTTCACACAGTTGCTTCTGAGTGCAAATGTCACTGCATGTAAACAGTGCAAGCTGCTGATTTCCATCGATGTTTGTTTGTTGCCGTGCAGCAGAACTTCTGTCCTTATTGACCAGTTGTTGAGTGTTATGAATAGTGTTATAATTAATGCTTAATTCTCCCTCCAGAGCTAGTCTTGTGTGTCTGTGTGTTTTCCCTAAGTTTGTAGTAGCGCTCTTATCTCAAAGCAGTGATATATTAATTAAATTGAGTGTAATCGGTGGAAGCTAAGAAATGTTATAAACACTTCAGTAATGTGCAAATGTGATGCAATAAAACAACTATAGTATGAATATTACTGTGCTTGAGTTCTTATCTACCTGCTTACACGGTGGCCATAGTTAGAGGCATTTGATAATTACTCTTGGTTACTTTGAAATGTAATTCACAGAATTGAGGTTTCTATCATGTTTTAGATATACAGTATCAGCCTTTGTCTATAAGTTTTTTTTTTTTTTTTTTTTTTTTTGCCTTGGACATATATTATCAAGATAATGTTAGTTTTATCATTCAGGTCAATGTTGGTTCTGACCATTCCAGTGTTTAAATATTTAGTAACAGCTTAACTGTACATGAGGATTTGTTTTCATGGTATTAACGCCTCTTAGTTTAGTGACTTTTAGGAAAGTCTTTCAGCCAGTTGTGGAGTTTCTACTTAACTGCTGATCTGGTGTTCTGATTATTTTTAAAAATGGGCGTATTGAATTTGACAATAATGACCTTTCTATAGGTGGGACCATCTAGATGGCAGTAGTTTAGGTGGATGATACCAGATGAAGGAATTCCCGCCACCCAAATCATTAAAGTTGGCTCGGTCCAAACTACCTGGTCATTTCAGCTTTGACACCGTTTCAAGAAGAAAAATGACCACAGTAATTCAGCCAGATATAGTTTCCACTTATATTTTACTTTTTGTTTCGAAGAAGAATTACCTTTTTATGTAAATCAATATATTTGTACTGATTTAAATGTTTTTGCGTGGGGTATTGCTGCGAAGCAGAACAATCACAGTTATCGTGGTGTGTATTGTAATGTGTAGTTACTTTTCTGGACTTGTGAACATCAACGCAATTGCAAATATTTGAGGCTGTGTGGCCGTGACTGGCGCCTGGCTGATAGATCTGTGCTTTTCTAATCCAAACAGCTGCATTGACCAGTCGACTGAATTATGTCATCCTGTGACTGGATAAGAAACCTGGTGTTGTGCATCCACTTGTTTAAAGTACCTTGGACAAAAATATGATATAAACCAGTAATAGAGGCGACACTGTGCAGGAAAATATTGTTTTTATTAGTCCAAGCTGGCTTTTAGTTTCAGTTTCTTAATTTATTTTTGGTTATTGTGCCGCCAAAAGAAAATCCGTTCATAAATATCGTACTTGTGCAGGATATTTTCTGTCAGGCGTTCTTAATGGAGAGTATAGTGTGACTTTTTTATGCTAAGTACAGAGAAGTGTTCAGTCTGAATGATTGCTTTTGCCCTGATAATGTACTATGGCTAAGTATTTAATTTCCTTAAAACTTGTAAAATATATGTAAAAAATGTGTACTGCTTTTACATGAATCCTTTCAGTAATCTGTTACACTTTTGGACTTGTTAGTCCTCTCTATCTCACAGTTGAACTTTATCTGTCCCTTGCAATTCCCAGTTGCGGCAACAAAGACATTTTTTTTCGCCCTCTAGACCTCTAATCGGTCAATTTACCAGATAAAACTGGGAGTCGGAAACAAGGAAAATTAAGGCTGCAGTCTTCCGAGCTGCTGCTCGGCCTATAACTTGCTTTGTTGGCTTCAGAACAAAATGTCTTTGAAGGCAGTCGCTTGTAGCACTGTTCTCTACTACTGAGCTGTTAAAAATTGCTGCAGTGGAGGGACATTTCTGTTCCAAATAGAAATAGGCCAGAAATTGAGTTTTGAAAGCTACTTTGTGAAGCAACTGCTGACTCATTGGTATTGATCAATAACCCTAACAATCCCCTGGAGATACAATGAGACAATGTCCAAATTTATGCCCTGAGTTGTAATTTCTATGGTGGGCTAGTAATTGCTTATTTAGCAGGAAATATAAATGGGGGGAGTTGATTGAAGGGGCAGTGATGCACAAGATGTAATCCATATAAAACCTGTGATTTTAGTTTCATATTGATATCCAACTGAAGTGTTTTCAGGAAAAAAATACAGTAATAACTAAGTTATGGTATAGCGATGAAGGAACAATGTGCAATCATAAATGCAGTGCATGCATTTCAATACATGCAATATGTACTTTCACTGTAATGGGAACCAGATATGCCTGCAGCCTGTTTAAAAGGTCTTTAGTAATATTTCATCAGCTTAAGTGTACTTCGCAGACCTTATTCAAGAGAAGTGATTAAAAACTGTATCAGCCTCTTTAAAGACCAAATCCATGCTCAGACCATTGTGCAGAATGCTTTATTTTGCTAGTACAGGCAATACATTTCCTATCTCCAGTGACTAAATCCAGTCCACTCACCATGATTCATAGCATCTCTGAGCAGCTGACAGAAATCATATTTGAGGGAGCCTGTAATCGTGGATAAAGTCTGCTCTCATAAAAAGTTTATTTATTTACAGATTACCAAATGAGGAAAAACCGATTATAAATATTCTGCAAAGATGTCAATTTTTTTTAAAAAAGTGTTTGCATTTCTTTCTGTAACACGAGGGAAGCGTGCGATAGGAGCTCTAACAGCACAGTGATTGTTGCATTGTGCTATCTTTGAAGTAAGTGCTTCTGACAAGAAAAGCACATGTCAGAAGTTCAAACAACAGTTATATAACTGAAAAAGAAAGTGAGAAAGCGAAATGAAGAGGTCAAACTTAAAGAGCTTTCCCACCCCCCCCCCCTTCTTCTTTTGCTCTTCATTGTGGTAACTTGCTACAATATCTCACTGCCAAGGTCCAAATAACAGCACTGTGGACTTTGAACATGTTTTCACATAGAGACACACTTGTGAGAGACTGCAGAAAAGAGCCTTGCTGAACGGCATGTGAAGTTTGTTCTTCAAGCCGTCACTGACTGTCGGAGAAGATGAAGACAGATGGTTGGAGAGGGTACGGCAGAGATGGGCAGGCCGATGACAGATGAAAGTCGGCAGCAGTTTTTCTTTGCTCTCAGTGGATCACAGTGGACTTTGTGGGGGGGAAAAAAAAGTTTGACCTTTTTCGTCTCTTAGTGCACGCATTAATAAATAATTATTCAAGCTATGATGTTCGAGAAATAGAGTACCATTAGAGTAGAAATCTGTTTAGAATAAATCGCTGTGAATCAATAGCGCCGTTTCTTCAAATATTAAATTTTCATATTTCTTCACCAGTTGTTCCTCACTCCTGTGCCCTTTTGTTTGAGATCCTATGCGGGTCTTCTAAATCCTCACTCGCCATCTGCTTTATTTTCTTCCATCCATCGCCAGCTCTTGGCTAAACACTAATTCCAGCCCATTTGAGAGATTAATGTTTTGACTGATAACATATTTTGCAGAGCTGGATGAGACTACCTGAAATCATTCTCTCAGGTTTGTAGAAAAAATTTTTTTTCGAGACACAACTGAAGCCTTCCCAACTAAAATGAATGTGTCTGTAATTCCTGGCTGATTTGTGAAGCTGCATCATTTAATGCATTTATTACTTCCAGAACAATAACGTTGTTCTTCCTTAGCCTTTATGCTGGATTTGAACCTGAACCACTTGATCTTTTGGAAGTCACTGTGCCCCAGTTTCCCTGGTTTCTTTATTCACAGAAATATTTTTACTTAATACTGCCTCTAAACAAGATTGCAGTCATGCTGCCTCTCAAATGTACCTTCACTTCGCAGAGTTGTAATTTTTTTTCCCACTATTCATTTTTTCCCCTCAAGTATAAAGTAATTCTGAGCAAAAGTGGAGACACATTACCCACCCTTATTTGAGATGAACAAAGTGATGACTAACAAATTGTGTGTCATGCCTAGCAAAGTGAGACATACGTTTTTACACTTTTGTTGATGCTGGAGCTCAGCTGCTTCAGGCAATGTTTGTTCTATACATCACTACTTCATTGCAGTGCGAGATATTTATGTCAGTGAAATGTCTTGTTCTTGTATGTATATTCTACTGTTCCCCATGAAATAATCTGCTTCTCAAATATTAAAAAGGCTTCTCAAATACAAAGAAATCTCTCATCTAATTTTAAAAAATAAACTGGAGTTTTGCATGAAGCCAGGCTGTGCAGAATACTTAAAACACAAAGTGATTTAATGAAATTGTTTTTATAGGGAGCCACAACATCAAATGCAATGTCAGCATTACACTAATGGTGACTTAAATGTGAGCATTACTTCAATTAAATTCTATTATTCAAAATTGCTGGTGAGCCCGGTGTTTTAACTTTAATTAGAAAATCTGACCATTCAATTTTTAGAACAGGTCTAATTCTTCTGGTCATTCTGAATTCTCAGAAGTTAAGTGAACTTAAAAAGAGGAAATTTGTTTTCCAGGTCACATTCATTGAAGTGGATTTCAAGCTGAAATGGAAAGATGGACAAATTACTGCAAAACGATTGTCACAGGGATCCTAATGCTTTTTGCGCTGTGATGAAAGGTTTCATTTGTGTGTGTGCGTGTGTGTGTGTTTTGTTTTGAAGCAATTCCATGAAACATAAAATAATTGCATAGACTAAGTCCTCAGAATATTAATGTGGTTTTTTTTTATTATTATAAATGTTCTCGCTCTGCTCATTAATTAAGCTGACATTTGGGGTTGATTTGCTGCAGCAGATAAAAATAAAATCTTCCAGTTCTTTCTAAATAAGTTCCCAATTGCTGTTTCATTTCCCATTCAGTTTGACTGTTTCAGCAGTCTTTTTTTTTTTTTTTTTTCTGGGTTGGGTTGCCTAGACACTGTAAGAGCAGATTACTCTCGACTTGATCAAGAAATGACACATTTAACATTTCCATGGAAATGCAAGCCTGCCATTGCAGGATGATATTTTTGTCCAGTTCTACAGGAATCATTTCTTTTCATTAAAACTTAATGTTTCCTGGTTAATTGTATCCAAATGTGCACTATAACCCCCCCCCCCCGCCCCCCTGCCTCCGAAGCTTTGACTTAAATAATTCCCAATACAAATAAAATTGACAATTTATTGTGGCATGCTGTTAAAATGACTTGCTAGCTTTTATGTCTCGAGGTCTTAATGCCATACGAGCTAATTAAATACAACGACAAAATAACACAAACGCACCCTAATCTTATTTTACGCACCACATAAGCATTCATACTAAATAGCTGGTGGAAATGTAGGGACCAGAATGAGCTTCTCTCAGGCATTTCTCCATTAAACTAATGATATCATTTTCAATAATGGTGACGTGAGGACACACAGGACATCAGTGCGACGACTGTCTGCTGCGCTGATACAGAGTGAGAGAGGAGCATAATTTATTTGTGTCATGCCTTTCGAAATGTCACCTATAATCTCTGTTTACTACAAAGACAGAAATATAATACGTTGACTCAGTGGAAATGATTTTGCAGACTTAAATGTTTCTGCAGCTCATTAGTCTCACTTTGTGGTTTTCCTGTATGGATGACAGAGGCGCAAAAGGCATGACGAGCAGTGTACTTTATATGTGGGAGCTTGTGAGCTTTACATATTTATTTTTGAAGCGTTATCGGTCTGATTTCTGTCTGTTCTGTGTAATGCATGTACTTACTGCCCCTTTAACTACTGTTCTTGCCACAAAAGCTCACTTTAACACCTGTCTTTGAATGGAACTGCGGGCTTTAAAGATCTTTGATGGAGAAAACATCCTGAAAGGAAATGTTAGATTTTTTTTTTTTTAGCATAAAAGTGGTAAACAGAGGGTGTTGAGGTAGGAAAAGCGGTGGCTGATAAAACAACAACAACAAAAAAAAAGTCTGAGCAACGTAAATTTCAAGAGAAGGTTTTTTTTTTTTTTTTTTTTGGGGGGGGGGGGGGGTGCTCCTTACAGTTCAAAGCACACTCTTCTACCTCCTGCTGCTGCCTGGCAGTCTGTCAAGGTGTGCATTGAATGGAGGAGAACATTCACGAGCAGAATGAATAGAAATGCGACTTGTGTGTTTGCCCTAAACATGAAGGCCAAATGTTGAGAAGCTTGAGGCCAATTTGAGCTTCTTTCAGCTTTTTTTTCCACTTGTCTGTCACCTGCTGTGATGAGGCAGCAGTTTCACTCCTTCAGCAGCGTCTCCTCTCTGTGGGTGCAGAACTTGAACGTCTCTGACTACTTTGCCACACTCTTGCAGGCTTTATTTGCCTGTTCCACTGTCATGTTGAGAACGTGATTACCTCATTTCCCCCCCCCCCCCCCCCCCTCCTTTTCATACATCACCAGCGTAGAACATCATGCATGTTTCCGTGTCTGCTTAAATGTCAGGACCTGTTCTAGTGACTATATAAAAATGGTTATGAGTGATGGATGGAGTGGAAGGTCACTGCTTTGATGAAAGCACCGTCCTTCTGGCAGAATGTGACTGCTTAATGTCATCCAGGGAGTGGGAATAGACAGATCTGCATTTGAGAATATGCGAATTGATGTTTGTGTGTACTGCGGCACTAGCATTCATATGTTCTGGTCACATGGTGAGTGCAGCACTTTGACATTCTTTGCTCAATTCAAACCATTTAAAACACCGACTTCACTTCAATTCCTTATATTAGCATTTAAACCGAATTACAACAAAATAAAATCCATTTTCTCATCGTAAGGTGGCTTTTTTTTTTTCCTGCGGAGATTGTGGTGTGATGTGCACATAGTAACCTTTTATGTTGTAAAGTGGTTGGGTGTGCTTGGGAAAAGGGACTCTCAATATAACTGAGTTAAATTACACTTTAATATTTAATTAACATAGTGCTGATCACATCTTGTGGACAGAAGAGACAGTGTCAACTTCATTTTAATTTTAATTTCCTTGTTTTCTATTGAGCTTTTGGTTCTGACAGTAGTTGGCTAACACAATGTATCCAAATATAGGACTAGTAGGACCAACCAACCAACCCACCCAGTGATGTCATATTCTGTACTCTGACGAGATGGGATTACATATGCTCTGAAAACTGTAACTTGAAACACTGATATTTTTATATCGGTGTCATATCAAGCTTCCCTGCTGCTTTGTCCACTTCCTAAAAATATCAGCCCCGATGAAAACGGTCCAGAGGTGCAAGAGAAGATGACCTTGAAATTGAGATCAGTCACATTTAATCAGTAGGCACCATGCAGCAGAGTGGCTGAAAGTAGCTCTCTGAGTCAGATGAGTAAAGGGATCACCATCATCGTTATGATCCAATATTCTGTACAAATCAGTGTTTGGTTTGTGCCATCCATCTTGAAGAAATGAAAAGTGAAACTGACCCAAGTGAGATGCTAAGACTCACAATCCGTGCAGTGCTGGCTGGAGATATTTCACCTAAAAGCCAAACGTGATTAGAATTCAGGCTTCATAAACCAAGAATACATTAGTAAAACCTTCATCACCATCTCTCCAGTATTTAAAAATGTTCTTTTTAGTGTCTTGACAGAGTGGTGGAACAACCTACACTGTTATTGAAATACATTATATTTGTCAGTACTTTGGTGATTGTAATGATTTGTAACTGGAGCTCACTGTTAACAGCCTCACTTGACCAAAGCTGCTGTGGCTTAAATTAATATATCATGACGGTTGTGCAGTTAGTCTGTGTGTCAGGCCAAAAGTTTGCTCGAAAATCGACTTCTTAAAAAAACAAAACAAAAAAAACTTCTGCTTTAGTGTTTAATTTGGCGCGACCATGTCAGACTCCCATATAATTAATCCAGATGACAAAGAAGTCAAAACTTGTTCCTGAATTTCTTAACTTGACCAAAACCTTTAAAAGGCATGGACAGAGTCCCATCAGTTGTGGCTACGGTATTGGCTATAGTATTTTTTACTCTATTTTTTCTATCTTGTGTGCAGCACAATAAAATTCAGCCAGTCCAGACTTCTGGTCTAAGCATGCAGTGCATGAGATTTCATCCAAGTCTTCTGTCACATTTTTCATTTTCTTTTCATTCCTCTCCCATTTGGTTTTGTGTTCACAACAACTTTTTACTTCATTTTATCAATGGCTGCCTGCCAGTTTTAAGCTGCTGAAGTATATTTTTCAATTTTCGTTCCCTTGGTTTCATCCATATTTATGTTCCCTCTTGACTAACTGACTGATGAGGTGTGAGGACAGTAGAATGCGAGTTCCTGTCAACAGCAGCATAGAATTTGTTGACTTCCACACGAACTTGAAGCTAATTTAAATCTGCATGTGACAGTTTGTTGTTTTGCTTGAAATCAGGGTAAATGTGTGTGGCTGTCCATAAGACGCATTATATAGCAATTAGGCTAATTACAATTTAATAAATTCTGAATATGCATGTAGACTACATAAAATTAAAAAAAAAACTACACACAGCTTTGGACTTAGTCTGTGAGGACAAAGTAGTCAGGTTTGAATAAAAGAAGGATTACAAGCTATATTTGGTAGATTAACATACACTATATTGCCAAAGTATTCACTCTCCCATCCAAATCATTAAATTCAGGTGTTCCAATTACTTCCATCACCACAGGTGTGTTAAATCAAGCACCTAGGCATACAGACTAGTTCTACACGTAAAATGACAGAGCGAGGTCAGTGGATGCTGAGGCACATAGTGTGCAGAGGTCACCATCTTTCTCATGTGGCATTCAGATTAGTTCAAGAACAGCGCATAGAGAGCTTCATGGAATGGGTTTCCATGGCTGAGCAGCTGCATCCAAGTATTACATCAAACATGCACAATGCAAAGTGTCACGCTGCCACTGGACTCTAGAGCAGTGAAGACGTGTACTCTGGAATGAAAATCCAACTTCTGGGTTTGGCCAGGTTGGCCTAATTGCCAGGAGAATGGTACTTGTCTAACTGCAGTGTGCCAAGTGAAAAGTTTGGTGGAGGGGGGATTATGGTGTAGGTTGTTTTTAGTCTCAGCCCCTTAGTTCCAGTGAAAGGAACTCTTAATTCTTCAGCATACAAAGACATTTTGGACAATTTCACGCTCCTAAATTTGTGGGAACAGTTTGGGGATGGCCCCTTTCTCTTTCAACATGATTGCACACCAGTGCACAAAGCAAGGACCATAACGACATGGATGAGGGAGTTTGGTGTGGAAGAATTTGACTGGGCTGCACAGAGTCCCGACCTCAACCCGATAGAACACCTTTGGGATGAATTAGAACAGAAACAGCAAGCCAGGCCAGATGCTATGCAAGTGGATGTACCTAAGGGAATAACAAATGGGATGAATTAGAAACAGCAGGCCAGGCCTTCCCTTCCAACATCAGTGTCTGACCTCACGGTTGCACTTCTGGAAGAATGGTCAAAAATTCCCATAAACACACTTCTAAACCTTGTGGAAAGCCTTCCCAGAAGAGTTGAAGCTGTTCTAGCTGCAAAGATGGGCCAACATCATATTAAACCCTATGGATTAAGAACGGGATGTGTGTGGAGGCAGATGAGCCTTTTGCCAATGTAAGTGCAGCAATAGTCAACAAAATTATGAGCCTAATAAGGTGATTTAATCTTAAACAACTACATATTGAACAATGGAGAATCAATCCATGCGTTCAGGAGAAAGAAATGGTTTACTCTGGTTTAATCTTAGAAACACTCTGAAACAACTGTGAAAATAATAGCTGACATAAAGCCTCCAGCTTGTGATGCACAGGCAGACAACTCAGACCTTTACAGGCAAACTGAGGTCCCCAGCTGTGGCAGAAAACTGAGTGTCGACAGCTTCTTTGATGGCTGTTTCACGTTTTGACAGGGTGTATGACTCAGATCAGAACAGAAAAGATTATTGCATCAAATGGTTATACATCTCTAGTAAATGGTATGTTAAAAAAAAAGAGCACAAGCAGAAGACTGAGAGTGTTATTTTGCTGGCTGCTGCCAGATTTTTCTGAACTCCGGCTGGGGGCTGAAGCTATTACTGAGAGCTCCAGTGACACATTTGACTGATCATTATAAAGCACAGCCATCCTCCACAGCGTGATGCTGCTACCCTTCTATGTCTCATGAAGATTAATAATGCAATAGTAAGAAGAGCCATGATCTCTCATTAGTGCATGTATGCATGCATATGCATGCAAACAGAGCTGTGGAAGTTTTAATAGTGAATTAATCTATGGATAATTGCACTAGTTGTCTGGGTCATTAGTAGTCCTCCAGCCTGTCTCATTAATGGTGTGCAAAAATTACGCCTGTACAGTGGTAATCTTTCTCTTTGTTAAATCTCTCTGAAGCCACTTGTACTTAGTATATAGAATTGTGCACAAAACCACTTGTAGGACAACTTTACAGTCTCTAATGTTGTAATTGGTGCTGGCTGGTAATGTATTTAATTTGCAGTTAGTGATAAATTGATTAATCTTAATTAAACGTTAAATAAATCATCAAAGCAGTAATGAAGACATTTATAATTATCAGATGTAATCTTTAGGTGCAGCTCTACTCGAGGAATACAAGGAGTTGGCTAAATATGCAGAAATGTGCAGCATCCACAGAGGTCGCAAAAGGCTCAGTCCTGTTTTAACAGTAATGACACAACTTAATTGCTGCGATAAGCAGGGGCACAAATTAATTTATACTCCAGAGCAACTGCTGTGCCAATCTGCTGCCTCACTATAAGCATTTTCCCAGTTTCACATATGCAGTTCCCTTTTTTTTGTGTTTGTTTTTGATGTGCAAATGCACAGAGGGGGAACAAAGGTGGATTGCAGTGTGGCAGCTTCCTGTAAAAATTATGATCCCAATATCAATATATGCCATTCTGTGCTGTCAGAATGTCTTTTTTTAATCATTGTGATTCATGGGTTTTGACCATCAGGACTTAATCTTTGGTCACAGATCACAATGTGGGATTACCAAGCACCAGTTCAAAGCTTTGGTGACCTACATCATTTTAGGAGAAAATGATCTCAATGTGACTGCTTCGGTGACCCATACCCACAAATTAAATCATTTTAATAAAGCAAGAAAAATGTCTGCAGTGCCGGAGACACCAAACATTTCAGTCATTGCTATAGTAGGTGGCTACTCAGGCAACCTTCAGAAAATGGTGCAAGTTGGGGCTTTGACCCAGAACAGGGTGCTCTAGGCAGGAGGAGGTAGTGCATGTGTATTTTAAATTGACTGTGAAAATGCTATTTTTGGTCACGTGTTGAGTTTTCAAGCATACGCATTATAAAATCAGACTTGCTATTGTTTAGTACTTGTTTCTCTTGCTGCAGGGGATCAGGCCTTTTTGAACTATAAATACAGATTTCCCTTTATAATCAGGGTTAGTTGGTATGCCAAAACTTCAATGCTGAATGCCCCATCTCTGCAACCCATGCAGTCACAGCTTCCTAATTCAAATCTCATACACAATAGCAACAACAAGAAGACCTTAGCATCACACCTGGTGCCACTTCAGTCATAGTATTTCAACCCAGTAAGGTGCTTTTCCAATTTTTTCCTCTTGCAGTTCTGCTGGCGACCTTTCTCGTCTTCTTTCTCCTCTGTAAGTGACTAGTGCAATAAAATTGCAACAATTGGTCAAGTTGATACCACTGCCATTAATTCTGCAGACAGGTCCGGCTCCCTGTCTGTTCACTTATTGATCAGTTTTGTGTGGATAAAAAAATGAAAGTGGGGCAGGTTCAGGTTACTTGATTTGTGCCCATAGCTAGATTTGGTCTGTGAGCCGTCCATCCTCACATGCACATTTTCAAAGCAAATAGAGACAGCAGATTAGTGTAGTGTTAATTAAACAGTTTTATTAAACAGTAGAACAGGAAAATGGAAGGGTCACGAGTACGATGGGGAGGTGAATGGGGAAGGAAGATGAGTTGATGGAGAATGTGGCTGTAGAAAAACAAATGGCATCAAGTAGGTACATTAGATAGACTTGCAATTGCAAGGTGATGTGAAGCAGAGCGACAACACTGGCACGAGAAATTCAATTCAGTTCAGAGATTGAGATCATGGTTCTGATTGCGAAAACTGTCGGACATGACAGGCTTAATCGAACTCAATTGAATTTTTTTTTAAAGTTTTATTTATATAGCGCCAAATCACAACAACGGTGACCTCAAGGCACTTTTTATTGTAAGGTAAGGTAAAGACCCTACAATATTAGAGAAAACCCCAGCAATCAGACGACCCCCTACGAGCAAGCTCTTGGCAACAGTGGGAAGGAAAAACTCCCTTTTAACAGGAAGAAACCTCCAGCAGAACCAGGCTCAGGAAGGGGCAGCCATCTGCTGCGACTGGTTGGGGGTCAGGGGAAAGAAGTTTAATAATAACGAATGATAAAATGCAGAGTGGTGTATTAACAGAGTGAAAAGAGGTGAGTGAAGAAGAAATGCTCAGTGCATTATGGGAAGCCCCCACTAGCCTAGGCCTCTTGCAGTGTAACTAAGGGAGGGTTCAGGGTTACCTGATCCAGCCCTAACTATAAGCTTGATCAAAAATGAAAGTTTTAGCCTAATTTTAAAACTAGAGAGGGTGTCTGTCTCCCGGATCCAAACTGGGAGCTGGTTCCACAGAAGAGGGGCCTGAAAGCTGAAGTCTCTGCCTCCCGTTCTACTTTTAAATACCCTAGGAACCACAAGTAAGCCTGCAATCCGAGAGTGAAGTGCTCCATTGGCATGATATGGTACTATGAGGTCTTTAAAATAAGATGGGCCCTGATTATTCGAGACCTTCGATGTGAGGAGACAGATTTTCAGTTTGATTTTGGATTTAACAGGAAGCCAATGAAGAGAAGCCAAAATGTGAGAAATCTCTAAGAAATCTCTCAGAAAAAAAAAATACAGAACTTGAGCATAGATTGAGATAACTAAGAGGAGAGACGATGCTGCTGATGCTAATGTTGAGTAGGGCGTAATACCCACCTACAGGAAAACCACCAGAAATAAACGGGAGAGGAACAAACATAGAAGAAGAGCAAACTTTAAGTGTGTGCTTGTGCCTGTGGGGGCCAGACTTACTATCACAGAAAGATACATGACTGTAGATGCTGATTTGGCATCCTTAAGGGAAGCCTAAGAATTTACTGGTATTTTGATTTAGATAAATTATTAACATTTATAATTTATTTTAATTAGCAATGGTGCTCACAGCGCCCAGGTTTGAAAGTAAATTAGCTTATCTTAAAACTTTTCTGAAGCCCTAGTGAAATTAGACCCTTTCCTATATCAGTATAAATTCATAGTTACACACCCGAAAGACCGAAACACACAGTTTGAGTAGGAATTTATTTTGGAAGTGCTGCCTTTTTACTTCCCTTGTTGACTGCAAACATTACAGAGCTATAATAAACACTGAGGTGAGGCTGGCGTCTTTAGCAGTCCCTGTGCAGCACTTGCTGTCAGCAGGCGGAGTGTGTTGAAATGAGACTCTGGGGGATCTGGGTGGATCAGTGCAACTGCAGGGTATCAGTCACACTGTGGATTCAGCAGCACATTCCCTGTCCGGTGCCTCCAGCCTGTCAAGGTGTCTGTGCTCCTAATGCCTGACTTCAAATTCAGCTCTTATGGGCCCGAATGCAGCAGGGAAAGCCTCGCCTTGACTCATTTTCTCTCAAACCGTGCTGCTGTGTGAGGATTTAGCAGTTTTTTTTTTGTGAGGTAACGGTGAGAGAAGAAAGCTGTCTTTGGAAAAGGTGATGGTTGCAGTGTGCAATGGCTTAGTGTGTTTTTGTGCATCTCACACCACCATATGATCGGGGCACGATAGCAACTTTTATCTCATGGGTTAACTGCATTAAGGATGTGTAAAGCATTCCTGGTTGCTCTGCAGTGGGTTCAGATAGTCATTTCTATTAACTCCAAGCTTTATCTCTCTTAAGAGAACAGGAGGGCTGGCGCAAAAGCAAATTTTTAAGCAGCAAGGTCATCTTCATTTAACAGCGCTTAAATGTGCTGTCATCCTAATCTGTTGCAATCTTTTAAAGCTTCTTAATGTTAATTGGCTATCTAGATTTGTATCCCCTGTGTTCACAGGTTCAGGGGAAACTCTGTAAAAACTTGACTATGTTAAGGATGAAGTATTTATTTTTTGCTCTTCCTGTTTTATTTAGATCTTGTGAACCACCCACATTTCAGTAGTTCTGACCTTTAGATAAATCTTTTAAGATTATTGTTACTGTTTCCTTACACAGTGCTGCACTTTGTGTAGGCTGAGACCTCGTCTTTTCAAAGCTTTACGCTGATAGTATAAATAAGAGTTCTTGTCTGGTGCTTTTTGATCTGAATTTATATAATAAGTCGGTGTATAACCTTTCAGAGTTGTTTCATCTTCTATTATATTAGCGAGGGGAAAAAAAAGAGTAAACTAATATTCTTGAGCTTTTTCACACAAAGGAACATCTACTCTAAAGTAAATTAATAAAATGCACTTAATGTTTAACTTTCTGGTCTGTCTTATTACATTCTGATTCCATACCCCCCAATGACTGGCACTGCCAACAGTAATCAGCAGACATCACCATGAGCCCTTAAAACCACTCACAGAGCAAGCTGAATGTTACATTAACTAGAAGGAGTGGTTAGCTTTTGATATTGTAATAGAAAAGTCAGATTATTGCTGCTTGAGAGAAATTAAAAATCACTTCTAAACTCCAGTGTACAGTAAATGACGTGTTCTCCACAGTACTGTTTAAGGCGGAGCCTGGCAGGACTAAAATGTTGTGGGTAGCTGAGCATGATCAGCCAGTACTGAAGAAAGACTTTCGTTCTCATGAGATTGTTTGAAAAAGCTTATATTGTTTGTGCAACACGCACAAACAATGAGTTACTACTGATGACAAATCTGAATGCTACAGTGAGGGGCATTTGCCGTTGTCGAGTGGGCGAGTGTTTGTTGGTCTATTTGAGCCCTTTAAGGATCAGTATAAGTCAATATAAAGTACTTCTTACTGATCAAATTCAATGTAGGTGAATAACGATGGGAGATTTCAGACCAAATTATCAGACGGTCAAATAATCACTCTAATAAAATGTTATAAATCAGAAGATTATGGTGCAGTTGTTTGTAAAGAATGCAAGTGGTGCTTCATCACTGAATGGGTATTGGCAGGTAGAAGCCAATGGTGTAATATTGAGGGTTGTAGATTAGCCGTGGAGCTAACTATTAGCAGCAAAAGCTAATTCACCAGTTCATGTAGAGACCTGTATGGTGCGATGGTGATTTTGTGCGTATACCTCGCTGTAATCACAGTGAAATAAGACTGGAAATCACAGCAAGTTTTTGTGTACGTTGACTTCATATATTCTGCTATAAGACACATTTGTTGTGTTGAGTTTAAAGAGGCCAGGCCTCTCACTGTACGGCAGTGCGCCTAGCATGAGTCTAGAGACTGTGTGCCAAATGCCTAACAATGTACTATGTCTGTATATTTGCAGGTCAGCAGACTATAAAGTAAAGGTGGACTCACAAAAACACACTGGTCTTAATCTATTCTAATTCAAGTGCGCAACCTGCACGGCAGGAATTGTTGTTTTTGTTTTGTTCAGGTTGATGGAAGATGCTCGTACAGTACAGTGCTTTATTTTCTTAATGCAGCAAACAGTCTTATTAATGTGGATATATTTGACGTTTTATTTTGCTCCCTTTGTTTCAAACAAAGTGTAGACACTACCTGAAAGTTTAAATGACTGGCACCCTGAAATATTTGTAATCTAAATAAAAAAAGATTTTCAGTCACATCCATTAGCTGTTTTTAGTAATAATGAAGAGCGATGAAACCTCTCTGAGTAGTCACTTTGACACACAGTTAACAGTCATTACTGTCTCTGGATGCATCTGTCTGCATCTCTCTGCTTTGTTTCGTTGGGTCATTTTCTTCTTCATTTTCCACTCTGGGCAACAGAAAATGAGCCAGAAATCCCTCATGTTTTGTGGCAAAATGCATCACACTGAGAAAAGCTCACAGACCATAATCACAAGCTGTCTTTAACTCTGGGATTTCACTCATCATTGTGGAAGCTGAATTGTGTTTCCCTTTACCAAAAGGTATCAGTCTACTTTATGTGCAACATATTTCTTGCCAACCAATTTTAGCCATAAGAAATGCCACACAACTAATGCGGAGAGCAATTTGGATTTCACTTTAACTGAATGTGAAGACACAGCAGCTGTGCGTGGTTAACCTGGAACAATCCAGCTTGCCTACAGAAGGCATCACGACCGTTGCAGATGTGAGATTATATGTAACTTATGTGTAACAACAAGATCGGATTCCTATAATTGTAATCAGATTTTGACAATGCGGTGTTGGTCGTGGAAAATATGCCTTTGTTGTGCTGATATTATACATAAATACCAATACTAGAAGCACAGTGTTTCCTGTTTGAATAAATTGATAATTGGTTCCATTCACAGTTTTATAATTGAAGTGCACAGTTCAAAGCTAATTTTACACAACTCTGGTTTTGGTATTACAAAATAATTACTGTGTAACATTTAAGATTTTTATCGTGTCCTACCATTTATCACCATTTCTCTTAAGCGTACTGAGAAATTAGTTTTTTGCCATATGAACCCAGCCCTGCTCAGTTGGTACAAACTGGTCTGAGTTTTTACAGCACTCTATGCAGTTCTATGAAAACTAAGTACACCCCCCCCCCCCCCCTTGATTCAGTAGCTTGTAGGACCACCAGCAATAACGTGGAGTAAGCATTTTTCTGTATGATTTGTATCACCATCATCAGATGGTTGGGGAATTCTCACTCTTCTTTACAGCATTGATGTTTGCAGGCATTTGTTTGTGCACAGCTCTCCACAGCATTTCAGTCGGGTTGAGGTCTGGACTGTGACTGGGTCACTCTAACACTTTGGTTCTTTTTGTCCCCGTGTTGTCAAGTCTGCATTTGTATCATGTTTGTCAAAATAAGAGGAAGAGACCAGTCTCCTGTTCCCTGTGCGTTGTCTTCAGTTTTACTTCCCCTGTCTCGTTAGTGTCCTTCAGTCCACCTGTCCTTCCCTGCTTTTTCCTCTTGTCTCGTTACCTCGTGTGTGTGTGTGTGTGTGTGTGTGTGTGTGTGTGTGTGTGTGTGTATATTGTCTGCATTTTCCCTTGTCCTTGGTTGCGTCGTTGTCAGTGTTCCCTACAAGCTGTGTGAGTTTTTTGTGATTTTCCCCTCTGGTCTCCTGAGCGTTGAGTTGTTGTCTCCAGCTGTCTTGACTCCGGGATTTAGGATTTTTGTATTTTGTATTTTTTGACATTCATTGATGACTCAGCATTAAAGCTCCTGTTCAGTTCAGTCTCTTGCGTCCTGCGTTTGCGTCCAACCCTGCCTGCCACACAGCCCCACTCATGGTATCACGACCCAGTTTGGGCCAAGCTTCAGATGTCAGAGGGCCTCATATTTGACTTGGCACACAGAGGAGTTCATTGTTGCCTGAATGAGTGCAAGGTGCCCAAGTCCTGCAGCTGCAAAGCGAACCTAACTCATCGCCTATCCACCACCAGTTGGTATGAGGTATTTGTGCTGATGTGCTGTTTGGTTTTCGCCAGATGTGGTGCTGCGCATTATCGTCAAACATCTCCAAATATGGTCTTGTCTGTCTAAAGGACGTTGTTCCTGAAACCTTGTGGTTTGTTCAGATGTAACTTGGCAAACCTCAACTGTGCTACCATGTTCTTTTAGGAGAAAGTTATCTCCAGGCAACCCTTTCAAACCAGCAATACTTTAGTTTTTTTTTCCTTTTCTTCTTTTTGTGCTGTCATAAACTTTATCGTTTTACATGCTGAGGACTGTAGATTCTGAGATACCGCTCTTGAGTTTTTTGTAATCGCTCTGGACATTGCACGGTCTGACCTTGGGGTGAATTTGCTGGGGCATTCAATTCTAGGAACATTGTGGCATTCAATTAACACACACCTGAATAATCCAGACGAGGGAACTACTAAAACGTCTGCTTTCATGGAGGTGGACACATTTGCTGATGAACAATTAATCAATTACATTTTATTAGCAGCACCTGGCTGCTACTTAATCCCTATAGAGGCAGTAAGGCTGTGCTTAATTTTTCACAAAGCAGCACTGAGTCCCGTGACAGCTTTCTTTTTCATGCCTGCATGCCATTTTGCTTCGCACACTTGTGTTATTTGTTGATGAGGGCTAAAATATTTTCGGTGATAATGTGATGCATGTAAGAGGCAATGCCAACGGACTAACAACAACATTTGTGTTGCACTTAATTTGCTTTGCTAAATAAAAATTTAACAGTCATCGAAAAAAAGTAAGACTTTATGAAAATGAGCTTAGAAACAACATGGGCCTTGACAACCTCCCACTGGCACAGTGCGTGTTGCACTGCACTTCATTACCATATAGAGCCAAAGAAGATGAGAGAGACTTATTTGCGCTGTGTTGGAACAAACTGACACTAAAAAGAGAGAAAATCTATAGGCAATTTGTACAAGATTGTAGTTGCATTTGATGCCCCCCGTCCTCTTTTCGAAATGACATTATGACACCAGATAAAAATAAAAATGTGGAGCTGGAAAACATGTTGCTTTTTTTTTTTTAAAACCCTAGCCATGAACTCCTTCTACAGCAGAAACTCTGCTGTGCCTGTCATTTACAAATACATTTTGCTACTGCGACAAAAAAACCTCTTAGAGGGGAGCAGAGTGAGGTTTCAACAGTTGTAAACAAAATGAAATGCATGATAATACTCCCCAGAATATCAACAACATGTTATGTAAAAAAAAAAAAAAACATCTGACAGTGTAGCTATCCTCTGGGCCCTGTTTCCATGAAACAAGACACTGAACTGAAAGTGCAGTCAAGTGTGCACAGGGACTGATGGTATGTTGTCTTTGACTGTTCAAGGTTGGATAAGGATGAATACATTAATAAACATTATCAGTAGATGTATTAAGGACTGACAACAGATGCAGATGATGACGTTAAACCTTCTTTTAAAGAACCTTTCTGTATGACTGTTTGGTGTAGCCCCTAAAGAGGAAATCAGAGCAGGTAAAGTGAAATAGCAGTTCTCATTCAAGGATAAGAGTGGCAACCGGCATTCAGTGAACAAAAACGATCCCAAACAGTGAGTAAAGACCAGAAACAACCTGTGCAAACAGAACCAGGGCTGTAGACAAACTGGCAAATATGAGCTGCTGGTGGACCTGCACATGTACTAGGTGACTGATAAGCGCTGCAGAGGCAAGTGATCAGTTGACTGGGGAATGGGGGAGCTGGGGACAACTGCTCGGTGGTGAGGAAAATCAAGAGTCTGGAAGGACAGGAAGTATTAGAATAGGCAGGTGTGATAAGAGGCAGAGAAGCAATGAAAAATAAATGAAGGCTGCGCTTTCATCACAACAATAATAGAGTTATACTGGCACGGTTACAGCTGTAACCTGCAAAGAATTTATAATTGAATTTTTAATTTCAGTTTCTTCTTCCTACTCATCAACAAAATTGTGGTCATCAAATTATTGTGCAGTGATAAATTCATCAAGAATTCTCACACACACACACACACACACACACACACACACACACACACACACACACACACACACACACACACACACACACAGTCCTGAAATGACATATTGAGAAGTCCAATTAGCCATCATGTTTCCTGTTAATTATATTATAATGGCAATAATCTTGCTAATGGCACTTCGATCCTCTTCAAAGTGCTTTATGTTTGATCTTTTTGGCCATCACTTTCTTCTCCATCTCATCCTAGTGCAAACAGGGAGGCCATGAGGTTAATGGAAACTTGATGGGTTTTTTCACACTGTATAAAGCAGCTGTCCTCCTGGAAGCATGATCAGGGACAAGATGTGAGGCAGTCCTCCATGCCCACACAGCTTCCACTTTTCTAGTCGATGGCTGTAATTCTGCTGCAGAGCCAGACGTAAAGTAGTGAAAGCTGAATTTAAAGAGATCAGAAGAGAGATTGAGCGTGAACTTCTAAAGTATTTTGGCCTTCTGACAGGCTGACAGACATCACAACATGAACGCTAAACCACAGAGAAGCACTGTAGGCATTTTTTGATTTGAGCAGATTTAGAAGAAATGACAGTCAAGGCGGGCAAACTAAGAGCAAGATCGCTGGTAAAAATGTCAGCACTATTGGATGCATCTATCTGTGTTTCTGCAGCAGGACTGAAGGTGCATCTGTGTCCCCACACTTTCTAAATTCCCTCTGCTCTCTGCTGGTTTTCTCCTGGCTCTGTTGGCCTGTCAGCTTCAATGAGTGTGATCTTAATGTGATCCAGCAGGGCCATAGACACACAGGACTCTGTGAGGATGATGGGATTGGTCGAAGATTCTGGCGGTATATTCCAAGAAGGCGGACACGGGCATCGTTTTGGTCTGAAATAACACTTTGAATGTGAGGCGGATATGATTTTTCATAGGCAGGATTAGTAGTGACATTGACGTTGTGTTAGAGAGACAATCTGGGATTTAATCCACAAGAGTCATAGACTGTACTTGGTCACATTTTAAAATGCAGCCTTAATCGAGGCAGAGGTATCCATCGAGAGTTTATTTATATATAAAATATTTATAACCATTGAAGCATTGTTTTTGGACATAATGGTTTTTATTTTATGTTTATAGAATATATCTTCACCAACAGCCTAAATAGTATGCATTAGTTTCATTTTAAGAGCATGAATCAAAGGCATGTTATTATTTTTAAATTGAATAGAACACACTAACAGCAGTTCACACGTACACATTAATGACACATGTGCCCTCCATACCTGAGAGGCTTAGGACTGACTATCTGTGGCCAACTGTAAAGGCCCATTAAAATGTCACCCATTCTTCAAGTCACATTTGGGAAAAGTACATTTGTAGAAATATGTTGAAGAAGTAACCAAGCATATCAAGTGTCATGTTAGCTGATACTGGAAACTGCAAATAAGGCAAAACAACCTAAGTTAGGTTTAATACTGCCGTACAAAGAACCGCACTAGAAATTGGAACAGTAAAGCCTGCACGCACATCATTAGCTCCCGCTGTCATATGGCTGGTGTACTAGTGCTGTGAGTAAACACTAAATCACATGCTTCAGTTTGGGCTTCTATAACTGAACTAGACCAAGCAACATTGACTTGACATTCTTGTCTTCTTTCATGTTTTGTTGAACTATAAAAGAATTAGAGGTGACAGATGATGCAAAAACGCTTCTCTTAGCATTTGATTTTCAATTGAAAAGAATAACCTGATTTGTTTCATCTCTGAAAGTATAATTCTGGTGTTTCCCTTTAGTGATCAAGCCTTGTGCACACACACATTTTCTAGTTTTTTTTTTTTTTTTTTTTAAATATAAATACGTATAGCTGCTGTCTGGCTTCATGTTTGATCCCTTCTACCATTATCCTGGTACTTCTGTTTAAGTATTATGATTGACACTAATCAAGATGAACAGAGTCCCTTTTGTATAAATGTTAGAGGATAAAAAGGTAATTGAATGTTATCATACTCAGAAACTCATCTGGAACCACTTTCAGATAAATATCATTAATTCTTCTCTGCTGAGGACAAACCTGCTCATTATTCTCTTAGCAGTAGATTTTAATATACCAGATGTTGCTGATTTTGAGTTTAATTTCCGATACAATAATCAGAAACTGTCATACAGTTGTTTATCAGGAAAACACCTGATGCTGCGGTATTGCAGAGCAATCCAAGACTGACACGACATTGAGAATGATCAGAATATTGATCCTGATGCTACAACTGAATAAAAAAACTCAACACTTTTTTTTTTTTTTTTTAGAAGATTATGACTGATGTTTGACAGCTGATTGTGTTTTCCTTTAACCTTAGCTCTCAAATCATACTAAGAGAATGAAATAACACTTGCATTCATTTTGGTGTTTTTTTTTTTTTTTTGGGCCATGCAATAAATTGGAAGGTTTTTGGAGGACCACTTGCAGTTAAGGTGGAGAATCCATTTATATAAACCGTAGTCAGGGTTGTCATACACTCAGAGGTGGTACTGACATTCTGTACTTAAGTAGAAGTACAAGTACTTGTGTGCTTGGGATCATTGTCCCATTTCATGTGTCATGGTCCTTTTGCCCAGTGTTCTTGTGTTTTGGGATTTAGAAGTTCTATTGTTGAAATTCTTCAGTGTTCTTGTTTGCTTACAGTTTACATTCTTGGTTTGTTATAGTTTCTAAATAATGTTATTAGTTATAGTTATTGAGTTCCTTTTTCCCTTTGTTTTTCTTTTCTTCTCCATGTCTCTGTGTTCCTGTGTCATCGTCTCTTGTCTCGTGTGCTCTATATTTCGGTGCATTCCCCGTGTTGTCAAGTCTGCATTATGTAGCATGTATGCAAACTTTTCTCAGACATGTAAGTAACAAGCTTGTTTTGAAAATGTAAGAAGTAGAAAGTGCAGATATTTGTGTAAAAATCTAGGGAGTAAAAGTAAATAGTAGTCAGATATATGGTTATGGTCAGAAATACTCAAAGTACAGATACCTGAAAAAATCTACTTAAGTACAGTAACGAAGTATTTGTACTTTGTTAATTACCACTTCTGCATACGCCCAACCGCTGCTAGGGTTTAAATGCCTGGAACGCTCCACCTTTTGGTTTTAGAGCTGAAGAAACGTCTTGGATAAGAAGTGAAATGCCTCAAAAAGAATTTTAAAGAAGTCCCATTGCTTTTTTTTTTTTCTTTCCCTCCAAACTCTTGAGACTATCATGACCTGGATGACTGAGAATCTGCACAGCCATTCTAACCCTTTCTCTTTAGGATGTCATTATCCTACGAAGTTTAAAGTACATGGTGACAGATTAGTTTACCTTTGATTAAAAATACACTGATCCCTTTAATTAAAGTTTAAAACTAATTTCAGGCTTCTGACAGCAAAGCTTTTTAGGGAAATCAGTTTGTCACTATGAACATTTCAGCACCATGGACAGTGTCAGAAGTGGAAAAGACAGCAGTTCCAGTACACTAATATGGGAGTGTGTTAGTGCTAACTTCTAGCCTTCATTTGCTCTGTACTGGGCTAATCACAACAGTTCATTAAATATGAGTGGGTTTGATACATACTGCTGTGTTTCTCATAGATTGGGATATTATTTGTTTCAGCAATGTGTTCTTTTTTTCTTTTTTTTTTTTTCCCTCTTGCAGGGGGTGGGGGGATAAGCACTGCAATCCCCTTCCTCTCCAGTCAGTTTTTTTTTTTTTTTTTTATATAAACAAAACAACACATGAAACACCTGCTGCAGATTTTCCTTAGACTCAGCCTTCAGCTTCCAGGTGACATCCAGAAGTGAAAAAGGACCAGTCCATCTGAATGATACTGATGATCACCACTATAGCTGCCTGGGCAGTGAGTCAGCCAGCATGACGAGAAGGACTGAGGCTACCTACTGAAGTAGTTGATGGCAGGGAATTGTTTATAGTGGCATTCTCTCAGGTGGATGGAAAAAAATTAAAGAATGCTGCAATAAGTCCCTAAATATACTTGGGCGAGAGTTGCCAGGGAGCCTGCCTACGTAAACTTTGTGAGAAATACGGAACTAATGAAAACTGCACTGTAGTCAATTGATTACAAAAAATGTCTCTCAATGTTTGTAGGTATATCTATTAATTATGGATTCCAGCATTCTCTCTGCACCAGTTGCTAACGCCCCTTTGTGAATTAGCCTGATGATGCTAGGATAGCTTATTTTAATAATGTTGTAAAAATAAATCTCCAGGTGCTGACCGTCTTGATGGTAAACTGCTTAAAATGGTTGCTAATTGCGCCTGCCATTTGTGATTTCATAAATTAAAGCTTCTTTGAAAGAATGCTATTTATGGAATAATAATTTAATAACTGAATTGCAGCATGCATTCAAAAATGAGTATTTCACAGCTACTGCTTTAACTCAAATGGCAGATAACTGGCTGCAAAGGATAGAGGAGAAGAAAATGGCTCGTGCTGTCCTTAAATTTAGTGTTGCAACCAGTGGTAAAACGGATAAGGAACAATAAATTGACTGTATCTAAGACATTCACACATTAATTCATATTCCAATGAACGCATTGAAGAGCAACTTGGGGTTCAGTATCTTGCCCAAGGATACTTTGGCATTCAGACTGGAGCAAACGGGGATCAAACCATCAGCCTTGTGATTAGTAGGTGACCTGCAGCAAAAAGGTCCTGGGTTCAAATCCACCATCTGGATGGGGCCTTTCTGTGCATGTTGCATGTTCTCTCTCTGTTTGCATGGGTTCTCTCTTGGTACTCCAGCTTCCCCCCCACAATCCAAACGAATTCAGTAAGTGGGGTTAGGTTAATTGGTGATTCTAAATTACCCATAGGTGTGAATGTGAGTATGAATGGTTTTCTGTCACTCTGTGTTGGCCTATAACAGACTGGTGACCTGTCCAAGGTGTACCTTACCTCTCACCCTATAGTACCTGGGATAAATGGTAAATGGACTAGTTCTTATATAGCGCTTTTCTACTTGAGCTGAGCACTCATAGCGCTTTATACAACACATTTGGATTTGCAACGTGCTTTCTATCTAACATCTAGGCTCCAGCCCCCTGCAACCCTGAATTGGACAAGTGGAAGAGAATGAATATATTTGGTTCTGTACACTCTATTAGAAATAATTCAATTTTAAATGTTTAATGAGACCAAGCTCCTGGGTATAGTCTTTGACGGTAAATTAATTTGGAAAATCATTTCCATAAGAGAGCTGCTAAGATGGGAATGGTATTTCTTTAGTTAAGTGTGTTGACAGAAAGATAAAACAGTTCTTGACTACTTCCCAGCAGGATTGTCCAGTGGTACAGGTTAAAACAAAGAAAAACTGTAAAATTGGGATTAAAAAACTTCTTAAAAAATATCTAGTTGACAGCCTCTGATCACATTTAGAAATTGATAAAATTATTATTTTTTCAATTTTGTGTGGGGAGGCTTTAGTAATTATTATATATGCCTGTTATGTTGTGCTGTCACAATGATTGAACACGTACACATACAATTTGTGTTGTAAGGAGCTGTTTTGTTAGTTTGTGTGTATGTTTGAGGTATTTTGTTTTTGTTAAGGTCTCTGCTCATAGTGCACTGTCACAGCATGAAGGCTTTTTTGGATCTCAGGAAGAATAACCTCTGCATTGCTGTAGTATTGCTGTAGCTAATGTGGATTTTAATAAACTAAACAATGTCATTCACAAGCAGGGTGAGGTAATACCCAGGATTTTGTTGTAACAATGATGTTACCTGGCAACCAGTTGAGACACTGAAAAGAAGTGTCGGGAGAACAGATTAACTGTTGTATAGAACAACAGCAACAAAAGATGCAACAGAGGAATGAGTGAACAACAAATGTAACAGCAATCAGTAAAATCAAATGTATGTAGGCTGGACTGTATTGTAAGACAGATTGTAGGGGATACAGGGGTGACGGACAGAACACTCAGTGTAGCATGGATTGCAACACTGAGCTGGTAGAGTGGGTACCCATGGAGAACAGCAATGTCAGGGTCTGCATTTCCTTCTTGGAAAGCCGAGACTTCCCCTTGTCTCTGTCCTGCAGGTGTGCTGCCTTATCTGATCTTTCTAGTCTCAACTCTATCTATTCCCCTTAACTGCTGTTTCTTAATAACATTTTGGAAAGTGGAAATTGCAAACTGTTAAATTATCATCAGCTGACAGTAACTAATGAGAACTCTTGATCTGCGAAGAACGAAGAATCACACTTTTATACCTGCACTGAACTATCAAATAAATGCCGAAAAGCCTCAAAATAAATCATTTAAAAAAGGTCTAACTTGAATTTTGGCTCGCACATTAGATCAAAGAAGATAAAAGAAGAACAAGCAGCAACTACAAAAAGCATTTCCTGAAGAAAATGCACTGTGAATGCTGAAAGCTTGGCGCTGAAATGTCAAGAAATGCTGAAAAGAGATGAAAGTTGATTTTCTGAAAGAGCTTAAGCAGCTGAAAAGGACAAAAAAAAATTTGGAAAGCAAAACAGTTGAAAATTCAAGAAAGCAGCTAAATTGAACTTCATTTCTCTGAAAGGGGAAAGTTCAGAAAACCTGACAGGAGACACATTTGAGTAGCTATACATAATGATCATAACATATTAAATCCTCCCATAAGCAGGTTACCACACAAAATGTTGTGCAACAAAGCTATACCGCAAGATTTACAGATCAGATTTGAAAGTAGGTCTATTTTCAAAGTAAACAGAAATCTTTTAGAAAACATCCAACATTTCGTTGCACATACTATCAGTGTGTGCAGTGTACTTTGCTGTTTTGGGGGAGCACCATTGGAGCTCAAGACAACAATAGTCTGAATAACTTGAAGGAAGACTGCTTTCATAATTGGATGTGAACTGGACACTTGAAGCCGAGGAGATCATTGGGCAGACTTATGGATGATCCTGACCACCTTCTGCACCACTTCCTGAACAGGCATTCAAGTCTCTGACTGGTTCAGCTCCACTGACACAAGGACATATGCATGATATCTGTACCACATGTTATCACTCTCTATAATACATCTGGCAGAGAGGCATTTGATATTATTCTCAAATTATTTCAACTGTTGTAAAACAATTACCCAAATAATGAATAAACAAGGTATTTGTCATTCATGCAATGTTTAATAAACAAAATATACAAAAAAATAAAAGCTTACACCCAACAAGGGTTGATCCTAAATTAAAAAAAAAAACTCTATACACACAAAACTAAATGTTTATCCAAACTACCAGCAGTAATAAAGCATGTATAGTACAAAGTTAATTTTAAAACAAATACTCATAAGTTGAACGCAAACATAAAGGGCCTTTATTTCTGCTCCTCAACAAGTGTGATGGCAGTGATCTTACTGCCCACCTTTTCAAGGTTAACCAACATATTGTTGACCTTCAGCAGTTCATCAAAAGGTTCCCACAGCTTGTTTTCAGTGTCCAGATCAGTTCATTGGCTTCCATCACGCCAATAATTCAACATTTTCCAGGCTTTTGCTCACCTCCACCTGGGGGAAAGAACACATTTAAGATCATCCAATAAAACCCTCTGCTCTCTACATTTAAGGGACTACTTACAAATAAATTCAGATCTCCATGAATAGAATATTGAATGACACTGTAAAATTTGTTTAAAAAGAAAAAAGAAAAAAATGAATCTAGCACCTTCCCAATATCTAACCGTTCTCTTTATTTAGTTTACTTGGGAAAAAAAAAATAGAATACACAATGCCAATTAGGGACACCTTGGTAGTACTAGGTTAGCCCCATTTTCCTTCAGAGCTGCCTTAATTTTACTGAGCATTTATTCAACAAGGTGATTGAAGCAATCCTCAGATGCTGGTCCATGTTGACATCACCTTCACAGCTGCTGCAGACTTCTCACCTTCATACATCTATCTGAGATCTTTTGACTGGACTTAGTGCATTGAACTCACTGAAATGTTCAAGAAACTAGTTTAAGATTTGAGCTTTGTGAAGCCTATCCCAGCTGACATAGGGCGAGAGGCAGGGTACAGCCTGTACAGGTCGCCAGCCTGTCAAAGGGTCAACAGAGAGAACCATTTACACTCACATTCACCCGTATGGGCAATTTAGAGTAGCCAGTTAACCTAATGCCAGTAAATGTATGTCTTTGGACTGTGGGAGGAAACCCACGCAGACACAGGGAGAACATGCAAACTCCACACAGAGGCCTGGGCCAAGGTGGAATTGAATCCAGGCCTTTCAGATGTTGTTCTAACTGAGGCAGCAGTGCTAACCACCGTGCTGCCCGTTTATTTTTTAATTATAAATTAATACAATGCTGCATTAAACAGCACTGTTTTAGGAACACAAATTGATAGTGTTGCCAACTTCTTAGTAAGGAAAGTTGCTATTGGTGGTTATGAGTTACCATAAGATGTGAAACTATCACAACCCCCACATACATGCATACGTAAAATATATCAATGATGCATTGTTCTAATTAGTCAACTTTTTGTCTCACTGTTAAAACCCTAGCATATACTTCATTCTTTTTTCCGTTGATGAATACCTCCACCTTGCTGAATGCAGTTGTCTGCAGTTTGAACCCATACTCCGGTTTGGCTTGTTTGACGTGTGTAACTGTTAGTGCTCCCCCAAGTGGCACATCAGAAACTGCTGCGTCCCTCCAGAGGCAGAGGGGCACCTGGGTTTTCTCCTGAAAGACAGAAATGGTACTGTTGCTCCATACTATGTTGAAACATGTCCCTAAAATGTTGCATACGTTTCATTTATGCCAGTCAGTCATAAACAATATTAGTGCATAATCACCTACTGCATTTTCACTAAGTAGGAGTATAACTTACTTGGTTGTGCTAATAATTAGAAACTGTGGTAAAAAACTAAAGTAAATTCAAAGTAGGGAATAGAAGCTTTAACATTAGTTACTGAATTTAAGGAAGTCATTTCTTCCCTCTTTGCATATCCTGCCCCCTAATATACTGCTCCTCTTCTGTTTAATACAAATAGTACATAAAACCTTGGTAATGCCAAGTTGGACCTCCATTTGCCTTCAAAATGGTCTTAATTCCTCAGAGCATGTATTAAATAAAGTGCTGACAACATTACAGAGACTTTTAGTGCCATCACATAGCTGCTGCGTTCATAATGTGAATCACTTGTTCAACACTTCTCCAAGATGGGCAAATGGACTGAGATTTGGTGACTGAGGCTACAAGTCACACAATCTCACCAAAAGACTGTCCAGTCTGATGGGTCTTGATTTGTGCTGAAACATTTAGAGGGTGAGGTAAGAGTTTGGCATAAACAATATAAAAGCTTAGATCCATCCTGGCTTGCATTAACAGTTCAGGCTGTCTGTTGCAGTGCAATGGTGTGGGCTAAGAACACTGATGCTCTTTACAGGAAATGGCATGTATTTTTTGAGGCGCCTGAGGTCCTCCAACATCTGTTGTACTATGCCCAGGATCTTCTATGAGTCTGAGGTGGTGAGTGCCATCCTCTATGCTGTTGCACGTTGGGGCAGCCGGCTGAGGGTGGCAGACACCAACAGACTCAAATTGATCCACAAAGCCAGTTAAGTTCTGGGAGTTGAGCTGGACTCACTGATGGCATTGTTGGAGAGGATGCTGTCTAAACTGCAGGCCATTATGGACAATGGCTCCCACCCACTTTACGACACACTGATGGGACATTGGAGCACATTCAGTGCAAAACTCATCCCACCAAAATGCACTACAGGAGGTCATTTCTACCTGTGGCCATCAATGTCTTTAAACTATTTAGGGAGGAGTTAAACTGTGGTTCACCAGTGTAATAAATCAAGTCTACATTTTTACAGTATGGTTACTACAATTTCTTTGGTTTTAATACCAGTGTTTTTGGTCTAAAATTAGTGATTCTTTTTTCTATATGATTACAACTTTAACTGTAATTTCCCTCTGGGAATCAATAAAGTATTTCTGATTCTAAATTGGGCACACTTTGGGGGTCCTAGTACCAGTTGGGCATTGCTTAAATGCCATAGCTTACCCGAGTATTGTTGCTGACCATATCCATCTATATGGCCACCTTCATTTCAAATGTCAAATCATGTCAAACCACTTTCTCAAACACGACAGTGACGTCTCTGTACTCAAATCAGCTGTGACAGTCACAGGATCTCTCTGCAATATAGAAACTCTGGTGTAACAGGAGATTCTCGTGATACATCCAGCAGACAAGTCTGTTGCAACTGTTTGATGCTATTATGTCAATTCGGGCCAGCATTTCTGAACAATGTTTCCAGCACCTTGTTCAATCTATGCCACTAGGAATTAACACAGTTCTGAAAGCACAAGGAGGTCTAAGCCAGAACTATCAAGGCATATCTAATTAGGTGTGCAGCTGGTGTATCTGCAGCCTGTATTGGAAAAGTCAATTTAAACTACCTTTAGCTCAATTTTGGAACAGGATAATGGTCATGTTCCTAAGACTAGCATGTTTGCAAATAATGTATGTCAATATATGCCCCCCCCCCCCTTTTCTACCATCCCATTTGTCTGTACCTGTTTCAGGAGTAGGGTTCGAAGGGGGATCTCCTCTTTGCCAGTTGTTACCTTTTTAATTGCAGAGAGCTGAGGACAAAACAGTGTTACTCTTGCAATGGCATCTGTGGCAGACATTTGCCTGGTCATGTTACTGGCATGTATATCAAAACATTTTTGGCCAGCTGAAAACTGCAACCACTGAAAGTAGTCGCATCTGAATTATTTAAAAAAAGAAAAAAAAAGACTTTTTAGAGTGATATCAAGCACTCACAGCTGTATGTTTATAGAAGAGCGGCTGCCTTTTTCATTTAGCTGGAACAGTTTTGATGGTTAATGCAGTTGCAGAAGTTGAACACCCAAACTAATGACACTGACCAGCTCAAATGAGTAATTGCATCATGCAGCATTCCAACAAATATAATGTTAAGATTAAAAAAAAATTTTAAGCATACAGATAAACTTACCTCAATCACTTCCCCTTTTATGGTCAGGAACCCCTGACTCCTGTGGCACTCACTGAGATGAGTGACTGTGGAGTTGGGACGCACTAGGTCCCTTGCTGCATTTATGAGCTCCTGTGGCACATTTAAGGCACTTGCCCTAAAGAATAAAGTCTTTTTTGATATGAGAATGGATAAGGGAGGGCTTTGGCCCCTGAGGTCATATCCCTTCATGATGTAGCTCCCGCCTTCCTTTATTTTACTGCTGAATTCTTCAAATAACGTGAATTTGGACACCGATTTTCCATCGGTTATTGCTGCCACCTGGTTTAATTTTGTTTGCACAGCAGTAGCTGAATTTTCTCCAAATTGCCATGCTAGGACCCTTGGTTTATCCACCATATCCACTACCAATATGTGAAGTGATGGAAGGTTGAAATATGGCGCATTCAGTTTTTGTCCCAAAGTTTCTTTTAAAGCCATTCTGAAATGATAAAATGAAAAACAAGAACATTAATCATGACCATTCAGTATTTGGGAAGTAATGAAAACAGATGTATTTATCTAGAAACAATTGGTGGGTAACATTTTCCACTCAAACTGTATTAATTATAAAAGGGTATAAGCAGTTAAGTATGACTACTACATTTTCCCCACTCAGTCCTATTTTATGCCTTCTTCCTATATAAAGTTATCCCTACTATTGAGATTATTTACTTTTTCCTTATCTTTGTTGGAATGTATGTTATGCAAAGTGACAATATTCACTGTAAAAAAAAAAAAAAAAAAAAAAAAAAAAAAGCCTATCCCAGCTGACATAAGGTGAGAGGCAGGGTACACTCTGTACAGCTCACCAGGCTATCACGGGGCTAACACAGAGAGACAGACAACCATTCACACCAATGAGCAATTTAGAGTGACCAGTTAATCTAACCCCAACTGCATGTTTTTAGACTGTGGAGGAAACCCACAAAGACACAGGGAGAACATGCATATTCCACACAGAGAAGCCTGGCTCAAGGTGGAATCAAACCCAGAACTTCTAGATGTGTCATGAAGTGCTGTGGCAGGCAGAGCAGGACACCAAAATGCAGATTCTGGAGACAAACTTAAACACAAAAATCTCTCGGCTTTATTACTGTCAAAACATGGAAAACAGAAACTCACTCATGGACAGAGATGCATGCAGCAGGAAACGACGACGATGTTGCTACAAGGAACAGAGGGGAATGTAGACAATAAATACACAGGGACTGACGAGGGACAACAGGAGGCAGCTGGAGAGACCTGGAGGACAGAATCAAACTAACGAGACTGGGGGAAGCAAAACTGAGCACACTGCACAAGAAACAAGATACTATCAAAATAAAACCGGAAATAACACGAACAGGATAACCACACAGACTAAACACACAAGGCAGCGGGGAACCAGAAATCACTATGTAAAAAATAAGTAACAGAACGGAAAACTGTGATAACAGAACCAAAAGGAACTAAAACACAAAATGCTGGGCACACAACCCAGTACCATGACAAGATATCACTGTAAGTGTGAGGCAGCACTGCTGAGCACCACATCACCATGCTTCCACATCACTTCCAGTCAATATGGGGAACTCACCCCCAGGTGAATTCTTTTCATATTTTTTGATATTGCAGTTCTCTTAGAAATTAACTCTAGAAGATCCATGAGATAAGCATCTAAAGAGGTATCAAATTTCACACAGGCAGTACTCATACTGTCAATGAAACAATGTCTGAATGGGTGTGGTGACCTGTGGTGTGGGCCTGTGAATTCAGCCAGAAAAGCTGGCAGGGGCATCATAATCACTGAAATCTGGAGGTACTGTGTCTGTAGCCAGAGACAACAGAGATGGTGGAAAAAGCGCCCGATCATGATTTTCATTTTTCTCTGTTTTTACACATTGAGCAACGTTCCTGAACTCCACCCTAATGGTCAGTTGCAGCTGGCCTCTGCTGAACAGATCAGAGGACACATGGCGGCACTCGCCAACAAAATATCACAAAAACCGAGACAGACAGAAAGAAAGGAGTACTTGTAACTCAGCTGGTACTTGTAACCAGAAAGGTGGAAATTGTATCCAGAAAACTGGTACTTAAATCCAGAGTGCTTGAAAAATGGGAATGAAAACTTTGGTCATGAATACGGCAATGAAATATTTGGTCTTGAAAAGTTTGTCCTTGAAAATTAAATAGAGCAGGGACAGAGTAGTATAAATAATATATAATAAATAATAAATAATACAACAACAGTAATTATTGAGGGGGACACACAAAAACAAAAAATCCACATAAATGTTTAAAATAAACATCCCTCTCAATGTGATTTCAAATAGAAGAAGTTTGATGACAAGTAGATTTTTTTTTTCTTCATAAAATGATCACTCAGGGAGAAGGTTGGACGGGACTCGTGCATAGCCGCAGCCTGGATGATGAACCACGAGAACAACTCTCAGCAGAACTGATCTTTCCAGCTATCGTCTTAAAATTATTCAAGGCAGAAGTCCACCTGTTACACCCTTGGCAGTTGTTTGCAGGTATTTATATTTCAGCCGTCACAAAATTCAAACCAATGTTCATGCCCTTGGACAGCTTTGAAACACTTCATGTTCTCATGTGGAGAAGGAACTCTAAGTGGTACTTTGCCAAATATAAAAAGCTTCTTTTTTTTCTTTTTCTTTTTTTAAACCTGCAATCTTCCTTGATCCAAAAATCTGCAGGCCACAAAATAAATAAAGCTTAAGAAATTAGACCTACATAGGCAACTAAAAAAAATAAATAAATAATTAAACACTTTTTATTTTGAGTATAGCATCAAGTAAATTAAACCACTGGTCAGTTATATAGTGGAGGGGGTGGTTTATCAGTTTCAGCTGCTTTGGTGTTAATGGAATTAACAACAGGTGCACTAGAGGGGCAACAATGAGACAACCTCCAAAATAGGAATGATTTTACAGGTGGAGGTTGCTGAGATTTTTTCCCCCCTCATCTTTTCTGTCTTTTTTTTTTTCTCATTAGTTTTGCATTTGGCTAGGGTCAGTGTCACTATTGGTAGCATGAGGGGTGCTCCTCCAGTATGACGTTAGTACGTGCCAGTGCCGGGTTTGCTGTGTCTCCCAGCACAGTCTCGGAGCATGGAGGAGATTCCAGGAGACAGCTAATTACTCTAGGAGAGCTGGACAGGGCCGTAGAAGGGCTTTAACCCATCAACAGGACCAGTATCTGATGAGCACTTCCAGAGCTACAAAATGACCTCCAGCAGGCCACTGGTGTGAATGTCTCTGACCAAACAATCAGAAACGGACTTCATGAGGGGTGGCCTAAGAGTTCGACGACCTCTAGTGGGCCCTGTGCTCACTGTCAGGCAACGTGGAACCTGATTGGCATTTGCCCTGTGCTTTTCATAGATAAGAGCAGGTTCACCCTGAGCACATGTAACAGATGTGAAAGGGTCTGAAGAAGCCATGACCAGTTTGGTGGTGGATCAGTGATGGTCAGGGGAGACACATCCATGGAGGGACGCACAGACCTCTACTAGCTAGGCAACAACACAACTGACTGCCATTAGGTATCTCGATGAAATCTTTGGACCCATTGTCAGACCCTACGCTGGTGCAGTGGGTCCTGGGTTCCTCCTGATGGACGACAATGCCCGACCTCATATGGCAAGGGTATGCAGGCAGTTCCTGGAGGATGAAGGAATTGATACCACTGACTGGGCTCCACGCTTGCCTGACCTAAATCAGTCGTTTCATTAGGAGAATGCCCTGAATTTGTCAGGCGTGCATACAATACGTGGGGGTCATACAAACTACTGAGTACCATTATGAGTTGCTGCAATGAAATTTCATCTAAATGGACTAGCCTGCTGCATCATTTTCCCCCCCACTTTATTTACGGGGTGTCTTTGAATTCGGCCTTCTGTAGATTGAGAATTTTCATTTCCATCAAACGCTGTGGCAGCCATTCATTCCTAACGCATTACCCAGTCCATATCAGTATAGATATCCAGTATGAACCTTTTCCCATTGAGGTCTGCTGTGTTTTTAATTAAAAGTTCCTTTAATTTTTTTGAGCAGTGTAGTTTAAGTGCATATCCAAACTCAAGATTTGGTGTCAGTCAGGCTTCGGGTATTTTCTTAAAGCTTCTAATGACCTGCTCCTGCCTGTAATGGTGCTGTTTTCATCCTTTCAGACCTCTGCATTGCCTTTGTTACAGCTAACCCTGCATTCTTTAAAAAATCTCAAGAATGAGGTTGGGACACTGCCCTTAAGTCGTTTTTCATTCTACTTAAAATGCATTCTCCTTTTCAGAGAATGAGAGTTTATCGTCTTTCACTTCCTCAGCTATTTGCGGCATAGCTCGGTATTCCACTTCAGGACCTGTTGTAATGCTTTGCATGTCCCCCCTTTATGCTTCATCTTCTGCAGAAAATGTCTTCTTCCGGAAGAAGAAGCAAAGGTATTTGAAGGAAATGTGTGATGATAATTGTGATGATAAAGAAAAAAATATTTAATTTTTTATCTGTGATTCCAGCTTGCAGGAAGCAGCATTTATTTATTATTTATTAGTGCAAACAAAATGAAGGACATTTTCCATTGTCCTTGTATAGTTAGCTTCTATTCAAAGTGTGACTCTAGTTCCACAAGGTGGCAGCAGAAGCATTACAGTTCAAGAGTAGTAACACGGCATAAGTGAAATATAAGTACAGAGCGAGCCTGGATAGTGTTTTCACTGGAAATTTTTAGTCAAAGTACAACACAGCTGCTTAACATTAAGAATAACTGACGTATGTGACCTTGTAACTCTGCGTAATATATTCTCTACCTAGGATGTTGTATGTTGGGTTGAAGCTGCTTGAAGCCTGGTTTTGCAGCATGTAACCACATCAGTAACTTCCATCCGCTGTTTGCTCTTCCTGGAGTGCAGCTAGCAAGTGCTCCAGCGATGGTCGGTGGATTCATTTGTTTACTTTGGGGCCAGACATCACCAGCTGCTTGTAACTCCTCCTAGTGTGCCTACGTAGCCTGGTTGTACTCGATGGTGTGTTTTTTGCCTCAAATGGTGAAACAAGTTGGTTTTTTTCCCCCTTTTAGTGGGAACAGTTTTTTTTCTTTTTTGTGTATGTTGCAAAATATTGTGTGGTGTTGAAGGTCTGAGCTATGCCCCCCATTTTAGCTGCTAAATTGTCATCAGAGGCTGACTTGCTGCTTTGGTTCTCAGATATATCTGGGCTTGTCTCGTTGTTGCGCGTGCTAGGGAAAGAAACACATTGGTGTCATTGATAATGTGATATGAAACCTTTTTTATTGTGTACAATATGTATATCTGTATTATCATGAATGATATGATACTGCACATGTATGAATAGAATCAACTGTACAGCGGGTATTGGTAAGGCTTAAAGTTTGGGGAGTGGCTGCTTTGACAGTTGTACTGATGGAGGTTGTATTATCCAAGAAGTTTATGCCTCAGTTTGGGTGATCAAAATTCCAATATTTTATTGCTATTATTTATTCAATTCAACTTTATTTGTATAACACCAATTCACAACAGTCAGTCGCCTCAAGGCGCTTTGTATTGTAAGGTAAAGACCCAACAATACTGCAAAGAAAACCCAACAGTCAAAACGACCCCCTATGAGCAAGCACTTGGCGACGGTGGGAAGGAAAAAC
>JAVDPK010000854.1:45809-55958 GCA_034780415.1 Cichlasoma orientale | reverse complement strand
AGTGCATTATGGGAACCCCCTCAGCAGCCTAGGCCTATAGCAGCATAACTAAGGGATGGTTCAGGGTCACCTGATCCGGCCCTAACTATAAGCTCTATCAAAAAGGAAAGTTTTAAGCCTAATCTTAAAAATAGAGAGGGTGCCTCTCTCTCCTTATAGCAGTAATTATCAGGTACCGAAGTTTTTCTTTTTCTCCCTCTCACTTTATGAATGCAGCTTGCTAACCAAGCGTGCTACTGTTAGCTGATAGCACTTCACTGTCTTGTCCAAAAATGGTGACTAGCCTATTTGGGCCCCAACAGCCAGGCCACGGTGATTTACACCGACTTGGTTTGAATTTCAGCAGATCCCTGTGGCCATATCTACACACTGAGTTTCTGCCATAGGATTGCCTGAATAGATATCTGCTTTAATGAACAGGTAGTAGCCTATGAGTGTGTTAGGTGATAGCAAAGCTGTCATTTAAGTTTTATTTATTTATTTGGTTTCTTTCCAGCATTGTTACAGCGAGCCCCTGTCTGTATTCGGAGTGAAGCCTGTGCGAGGGTATTATGAGTCTGCTTTAGATAAGCGCCGTACACCACATTGTCCGCGCTTGTGTACAAGCATCTTTTCCACAGCAGAGTACCTCAGATAGCGTTTTTGAAAGAAAGAGTCCTGTTTTTTTTTTCTTTTTCCATTTTCAGTTGTTTCTGCCTCACTGTAATCTCAGTGCTTCCAACAGCTCTATACATTTTGTCTGTACAGTAGGCAATGCTGTTATTCCAGTGTCTAATGTAAAATGCATGAATGGCCTCTGTTATGGTAATAACACCGAGGAGGATTCTGTGCCGTTGTGCTCCAAAATGCCCGTTTTGCTTCTAAGCACATTATGTTTGAAAAGGTTTTATCTATGTAGAGTATACTTGTGAGTTGTGAAGACGACACAAAGATTGCTCACAGGGTTGTTCTAAGACTTAGTTTAGCAGTGTAATAAAGAGGGAGTCTGTTACTTTACCCTTTCATAAGTTTCACAAGTTCATTTTATGAACATTGAACAATGTGATTGTTGCATTTATTTTGAGTTGCTGTTCATTTCCGCCGTGATTGAGAAGCTTTTGATTGTATTCTCCACTATGTTGAAGGTCCTTTACGTGCCGAAGAGGAGTTGAAAATAACAAAATAACTGTGTATTTCTCTTGGTAATCAAAATAAGGGCTGTTGGTTGGTGATTCTGTGCTCCAGCTGATATTTGTTTGGAATGAAACTTCATGGCAACATTAACTTGTTTTGGGGCCTCGAGGTAAAGAAATCTCTGCTGGTCCAAAGTCCAACTTCCCTCCGTTGAGCAACAAGCAGTGCTCATGGCAGACTTTAGCTGGCAGCTTAATTATATTTGAAATCCCTGAACCCCACCAGTGCTCCTACACATGACTATTGCTTTCCTTAGGAGGTTCTATATGCTAGACAGTTTGTGATAGCTCGGAAAAGAAGAAAAACAAAACATTTTATTTAGGAAAGCTAAAAAAAACTCAAGTGTAAATTTCGGCATGTTTTTGCTTTAAACATTTGCGGTAACTTTGTGAACTTCTGAGGTTCTAACCTCCACATGAGCTGTGTTTCATTGTTAATCTCCATGTTAACTGTCACACAAATTTCCTCACTAACCTTTTCTCTTATTATTTTGTCTCCTTTAATTGTGCTGCCTAATTGCATTGAAAGAGACAGTCAAACTGTGATTTACTGTGACTGTCTCGTTTTATTGGCAACATTAAAAGTTGCCCAGCAGTTTCTGCTGTAAAAGCGGAGCTCTCTGTTCAACACTTCATTGATTTCACGAGTGATAGCCAATTCAACTTTTAGTCGTTTTGTCAGTAATTGTCTTTTAGATGATGTAATTGTACCAAAAGAGAATCATAGGCAGAAAGTCACTGCTGAGTGTTGGAGATTGAGACACACTGTACCAGCGGCTGGTAGTGATCATTTGCTCGAGAACTGCACACACACACATCCCTGTGCACGAGTTCAAGATTCTTAATTTAGGTTATGTAAGGGGATATTCAAGGGACACTGGTCAGTGTACACAAAGAGGAAAAGCTCTACAGAACTGCATTTGGAAGCCAGATGGAGGTGCGCTTCTGTCATTCTGCTCAGTCTGAGTGTGCTTAACTGTTCTTCTGTGTGTCTAAGCACTTAAGTTACAGCCCACATGAATATTTGAACATTTGAGAATTTTGAATAAATGATGTATGCTGTTTTGTAACATTATACAGATTAGCGTATTACTCACGTACTGTTTACATAAGACTAACACGGTACTATAGGAGTGACCTAATGCTTTAAATTGAACGTCTAAGTGAATATTTCCTCTTTTCTTGCATTTTTAGTAAAGCACACATTTGAAAAGTATCCAACACAGGCTTTAATTCCTGTGGCAGTACATTTATGTGGTTCTGCTCTTGCCTGACTTTCTATGTTATGCAACCACCGTGAAACGTACCTACAATAATTAGTTTGCTAATCTGGATAATTTATTTCCCCTGCAAAGAGCACGCACAGCTGTTTCATTGACCTTTTTTAAAGCCATGGTGACCGCATGTGAAATTAAAACCATTCCCTTTTTTTGCATTTGCAATATAAATGTAATATGAGTGAAAGCGCGTGACTTCTTCCAACACCGAAGATGCAGTTGCTGCACACAGAAAAGATGCAGATCCTGATGCTCTGTAAATTTAATGGAATTGTTCCCCAACACCACGCACTGGGATGTGGAATGATGCTGGAACGTCACTATGGATATACCAGCTGGCTGAACACAGTATTGCAACAAAGACAAATAGAAGGAATCTGTTGACTTTGTCATAGTAGCAATAGCAATTTTCTGTTGATCAACTCAGTCAACTACGTGGCTAATCTTTTCAGCTCTGCATAAACTGATTTTTTTTTTTAATTTGTTTTAATATTTTGCTTTTCAGTGTCTCATTTTAATGAGCATGTTGCAGCATCTACACAGGCTTGGTGTGTGTTTGAATTCCCCATTGTCCCATGCTGGGACAGTGGGGAATGTTTGGGTTTTTAGATAATCCCTGCCAACCAGTCAACAGATTGTAGGCATATTTCTGCATGTTGTCCCTCTGCTGGGAAAACCTTGTGGATGGTAGGAGGAAAAGGGGGGAGAAAAAAAAAAAAAGACCCTGACAGATTCTGCTGTCCTGCAGTGACGGCAGCCCAGCCAACATGTTTGGGTGGGTTCCAGGCCCCCTAGTAATGATACCGACTGACTGACCTGTAATGAGAAAGTTGGACAGGGCCGGCCTATTAGCTGATCCACCGGGCTTTAGGATATTTGTGTTGTTTTACAGCGCACATAGGGTAGTTTCAATTTTGTCCTGTCATTTATAGGCATTTAGCAACTTTCCTGCCTGTCCTCGCTGACCCCCATTGTTTGAGGTCTCCAATTGCTCTCATTGAGTTAGAAAACCGTAAAATCAGAGCAACCACACAGCTTAACAGAGTCCAGCCTTGCTGTAATTGTTAGTGAAACACAGCTCATCCCTGTCTGTATGGGAACGGCAAATGAAAGCTGACAGACGCTCAACCAGACCTAGCTGCTACTGTTCGAGTTGCCGCACGGTATATATATAGACTTGGCCACTAATCAATGCCAAGCAGTTGATGTCTGCCAAAAAAAATGTTTTGTTTTGCTCTACTCATGAAAAATGTCTGCATACTGACAAAGAAGATATTCATTTAATTGTGAGACAACAAAACTGTTAGGAAGGTAGTTCACAGAGCTGAAAAATAATATTGCACAAACCACAAACGTTTATTGTTCCATTCTGCGCTCTTCTGTGGTCTTCTGAATGACAGATGAGGATATGCCAAGCAGTATTGGCTGTTGATTGGTTTTGCTTCGTGAGTCACATAATTTAGCGGTGCAAATTGGACCCAGCGGGAGTTGTGAATAGCCAGCATGGTCACAGCTGAGCTGAGTATGTACAAATACGGTTCAAACTAGGGTCACGAGAAGTAGTGCAGCGATGCAGTAATGAGCTCGGAAGACAAATGATGAGGTGATGATTTGTTGAGTGGCAAGAATGCCGCTGAAAAATGTATCCCCCTGCTCATTCACGAGGGTTTTGCAACCATAGAGATCAAGAAAGTTTTATCTGACTTTTTATTGGTCGGAACTATCTCCAGTGTATTTATTAGAATGTATGCTGTGGAAAATTGTAATACAGTTCTTCCCAGAAATGACTGAATGCAATTACGTCTTTGAAAGCAGGATGCTGTGCAAATGTAGAAAAGGGCTTAAAGGTTTTACATGCCTTACATCGTGGTATCTCTGATTGAAAACATCTCATCAGGCAGCACTTTTGACATTCTAGATCAGCGCATTGAAGTTTTCTACTGATTGCATGCATTAGCAACCCTTCACAGGGCAGTCATTGGAATACTTGGAAATTCAAAATTTCAACCCTTGAGTGTTATTGGAGGACGGTTGCAAATCAAGTTACCGTGCAGTATATGCTGCTTCACCTGATAAAGGTGGGTGATGACCTTCAAAGCAAAAATGGTTTTATTCTAGAGCTGCAGTGGTTGGCCAGTTAATTAGTCGGTTGTTTTAAAGAAAATGATTCGAGTATCAGAAGAACCGGAGTGCAGCATGGCATGGTACAGTCAGTGTATGTTGCAATCTTTTCATGTACTGCCATCCACCTGCCACATTGCCAATTATGCAGCACAGATGGAACAGCAGTGCAGTATAGTCCTTGCCACTTCTGTGCAGACATTGAAATAGAAATATTTACAATGTTCATTATGAAGAGAGAGTATTAACCGTATTCATCTAAAGCAAGGCATGATTTATCCGAGTGCTCTGGGTGGACGTAATTGGACAGGTACAGCGGGCTTGGAGTACGTTGCTGTTAATCCCTAATATCTGTCCGCCCTGTTTTTTTTTTTTTTTTTTTTTTTTTTTTAAATTTTCATTTTCTGTCACATGCTGTTTGATGGTATGTAAAATATCTGCCTCCTTAGAAATAGTTGCATGAAACAAGATATTTTATGTATTTACATAAAGCAACAAGGTTAGAATCTGTGTTTGTTACATTTAGATTTTAATGATCTGAAGGCCGTCTTTAAGCAACGGCCATGCCACTCTGATTGTACTGGCATAATACGGGTTAAATGTTGAATTGTCAGCGTCTGACACATTTCTAACTTCTCAGATCAGTTGTTGAAATGGACATGTCATCAAGACATGATGTGTAGCTGTTTTGTGAAGCTTTCCTCACTGTGTCATTCTTTGCCCTCTGGCTGTTCTGCTGAGTATAAGTATAAATTTCCAGGATAAATAACCTGACAGAAATATATGGCAGCTGGGCTCCAGCCTGGTAATTCAGCTCTTCAGTGTGCAGTGTATGAGGTGATTCTTGCATGTGAAAGTGCAGAATCTGAGCTCTATCTGTCTTTGTGGCTGGCACCGTGCCCGCTCATTTCCAGACCGGGGAGCCCAGATGGTGCCGGCCAAGATGACCAGCACCCTTTTTCATTGTGCAGTATCTTTCTTTGTCATCTTTCCTCAATCTTCATGCAGTGTAGAGCAAAGTCAAGCAGCAGGATGGGGTCAGGCTGACACTGACAAAAAGAAAATAATTTAGAGGAACCAGATCATTGTAGAGTTATTACACTGTAAGGAAGTAGTGACACGTGCCGTATATTCAAAGCAGCTATAATTTTTCATATAGCTTTAACATTCCCAATTTTACTGTACTATACGTCCAAAAATAACTGTAAATTACTGATGCTTTTCCAAAAAAAAAAAAAAGCTTTTGGTCCCAGAGGAATTATTTTGGCCAAGGTTTTTACGATAAACATGGGGAATTAATTTATCACCGTCTTTAAATGTTATTACTATGTACTATGTACTATAAACAGAAGGAACCCAGGTTATGTAGAAGGCCTCGTTTAAGTCATGTGAAAAGGCACATCTAAAATGTGAAAACCTTAAACATTTAGCTGTTTTACATGAGGTCAGTACAGTGAAAGGGTTAAACCTAACCAAACAGCAAATCAAAATGAAACTCAAATGGTGGGTCTTGAAAGTTGTGTGCAACCTGGAATATTTTCACTGTGCTTATCAGCTCTGTGATGCTGGCAAGGTTAGCCTTTACAGCTGAGCAGATAGGGTGTAAATTTTTTCCTTCTTCTTTCGGCTGCTCCCTTTACGGGTCACCAAAGCGTATTAGCTGCCTCCATCTCGCCCCTAATTTCCTCCTCTGTCACACAGACCTTTGCACATCCTCCTTCATTATATTGAATTTTCTGTGTGCCCTTCCTCTTTTCCTCGTGCCTGGCAACTCTATCTTCAACATCCTTTGTCCAATATAGCCACCCTCCTTCCTCTGCACATGACATTCTCTCTTCACCCCTCTTTGGATGCTTGACCCCAGGTATTTAAACGAATCTACCTTCACTGCCTCTTCTCATTGCAGCTTCACTGTTGCACGTGCCGCCTCCTCATTCACACACGTATTCTGTCTTGCTTCTACTGACTTTCATCCCTCTTCTCTCCAGAGCATACCTCCACCTCTCCAGGCTCTCTTACACCTCCTGATGTAATCCTACTCCCACCTTTAACCCATCTGTCACTCTTACACACCTCACCACTGTCCTCAAATATGTCCTGTACCACCCTCACATACTTCTCTGACTTCCTCATGCAGTACCACAGTTCCTCTCTTGGCACCCTATGCTTTCTCTAGATCCACAAAGACACAGTGAAGCTTCTTTTGACCTTCTCTCTACCCTCTCCATCAAGACTCTCAAAGTAAACATTGCATCTGTAGTGCTCTCTCTCAGCATGAAGCCATCCTGCTGCTCACTGATCATCACCTCTCTTCTTAACCGAGCTTCAACAGCTCTTTCCCATAGCTTCATGGTATGGCTCATCAGCTTTATGCCTCTGTAGTTACCACAGCTCTGCGCACCACCCTTGAAAATCAGTACCAGTACACTTCTATTCCTTTCCTGAGGCATCCTCTCATTCTCCAGGACTGTGTTAAAAGAAATCTCATTAAAAAGTATACTGCCCACTCTCCTATGTATTGTATACATTTTATTAAACATATTTATTGTTTGCGGTTGTGTGATTCAGACTTGCAACTTCTCTGCGTACACTGTACAAATTGTTTGGCTCGATTTCTCCGCTGGGGAGCCCCCTCCCCTCCCCCAAAACATACAAACAAACAAATTAAAAAAACAACAACAACAACAACAACAAAACAACTTCACTTTGCCCTCAGGGTTGAGGACCTGCAGGAAAAATTCACCTCTGCAGAGCACCTCTGCTTCTGGATCTCGGTGCAAGTTTATTTCCTGAGCCTGTCAGCAGAACTTCAGTGTGAATTTTTCACATTTATATTTAAATTTTCATTCATACTGAAGTAGATTTAACATTAAAATAAGGTGGGGAATTTGAATATATATGTATCTAAAACTGCATACTGGCACAGTCCATTACAGCCTTGTTAGTGCTGTTGTTTTCTTAGATTCCTCCAGGATTCATTGTGCAAATCCATTGGTAAAGAAGTGTTAATTATTGCAATATATTCATGCGGTTTTGATTTAATTACGAGCTCCATTAAGACGTTTAATTTGGAGTCGCTTGGCGCCACAATAATTTCCTGAAAAGCTGCAGCAGTCAAGCACAGGTGTTGAGTGATAGGTTCATCTGTTGCATATCAGTTTATTGCATAAGAAATGAGTTTGCAGTATAGAAAGAGAGCAGAGTATAATGGAAACTTTCAAGCTCTTGCCAGTGAATTGTAGGAGTCTTAATGCCATGCACACCCTGACCTCAAAAAGCTTACACAGCTCACAAAGCTGAAGTTGATGCTATCTTAACATGTCTTTTTAGAGTATGAGGGCTGTATTACTGTACTTAAAATTCAGGGACATGCTATATCCTGCTATTAGACAAAGCAACACCGGCTGCAGAGGTGATAAATTACTTACTGATGGTGATTTTTTTGTTTCCCCCCTCTCTTTAATTTCTTTCTCAACAAGAAAGGGCATCTTTTTATTAAAAGCAAGAGCTTGAGCATTAGATGAAAGCACGTTGAATCAATATCATCATCTACTTACGGAACACTTTTGTGTTTTCTGTTTCCAGTACAGTGTCCTGGACTGAGGCTCACACTTAGTCACAGGGAAAGAGAGCTCGAGTTTGCACGGGACTGCTTTGCAGCACCCACAGCGCCCCAAAAACGAAACAAAAACAAGCTCAACAAGCCAGAGAGGTTTGATTTATGGTTTTGGGTTCAGACCTGGACAAGTTTGTGCTGACATCACTGGTTTGTTGTTACAGGATACAGGAGCGCACCAACATAAGTCAAGTACTTGTTGTTTGGATACCTCTGAACCCCATCATATTTGAAGTTCCAATAAAATCAAAAAAGTACAGCTAAAAGTAAGCAAGGCAGAAACAATGATATTATGGGGTTTATGGGGCTAAGCACAGTCTTCACTGTAGAAAATAACAATACAAAAATAGTGCCATCTACTGTTTCTATCAGCTGAACCTGGGCAGAGGCTTATTTCAGCCATCGTTGTCCTCTTCTTTTCTACTTATATAAACCATTGGAAATAAAACGTGCTCATCCTTTGGCTGATGTGAATTAATTTTAAAGATAAAGGAAAAAAAAAAGATTTGAATGTGATGTTTGCCAAAAACGTCTAGGGGTCATCTAAAGTGCCACAGATGTGCCTTTATGGGCATGAATATGTCACTACATCTGTCAAGAAGATGAAGACATATTCCACAGAATATTTTAAAAAAAATGTCTTAATGTAAAGTTTAATGGAAAAGTCCAAAGTTTTACTGAATCTCCATGAATCGTTAATGCAGAAGTCTCGATGCCAAGCTGATTGTGATTCACGGGACATGCTGTATGCTGATATATCACAAACGGGTGGGAGTCCTCATAACCTCAACCACTGCTTGAGAGTTGCAGTTGATTTGTCCGCAGAACTATTTTGGGTTACAGCTCTGCTTTGTACAATTTGCTAATTCAACAGAAGCTGCCTTTGTAATTTAGTAATTTTGTAACTGTTTTAAATGGAATTCAAATTGTGCCTTTAAGGCACCACTTAAAGGCATTTGGTTAATTCATAATCTATTTAATGCACTTGGAAAGTGTTTTTCTGCTCGGCGAGTGCCTCAGACAATCCCAGAACATTAAGGTACACCAGTGCAGCTTGTTGATCCTCTGTAACTGACACGATTAGGCTACATCAGTAACTCCATCTGTCCCTGAATTGTGTTTTTCATCAGGGCACGATCTGAATTCTCCTGCTGACTTTTTCACTGTTACATATTCAAAAGGCACGCACAGATGTATTATGGCACTGGACTAGTGTATCCGTCCAAACACCCATTTTCTCACTGACTAGAAGATGGATAACTGAGAAGTTTTCTGGGGGCTGCCGTGACTGATTTCACAGAGGAACTCATCAATGCGCTCCTTCTGTCGAGCTGCTCCGTCTCTCTTCTTGTTTTTATTTTTTTGTGCCGAAAAACTTTCAAGGTCGTTGCTTACCGTCAGCCACAGAGTCAGATCTGGAGCTTTTTTGGGACATGTTGCAGTGCCCTAAATTCATTTTATTCTTTTGTACACACATTTGTGAATGTCAGTGTGGTGAAATTATGATGGTAAGAGTTAGAGTCCATGCTCAGATATTTACCTAAATTACAGTAAAGAAATATGTGGTCAGTGGCACTGAAGCAAAAGGGGGTTTGGGTTTAATTATCAGCAGTATAAAGTGCTAACATTTTTATGCCTCCTGTCTACTTGTAAGTCATAAAAAAATGATTTTGGTATAATTTAAAATGAACTCAACATTTGGTTCCTACAGTAATGGCAGGACTACTGCAGTTTGTGGTAGGTAGTGCAGTTAGTACAGAAGGTTTTGCTCTCTTGACTTTGAAATCATGATCTCTAAAATTGTACCTACATGATGTCTGCCTGTTTTATAACCCCCTTTAAATTAAAATAGTGTGCAGTGGAAATAAACATTTGCCGAGGTCAGGATTTGTAGTATTAATCTGAGCAGTGAGCTTGGATATGTGTGTGTGTGTGTGTGTATATATATGTATATATGTATGTA
>JAVDPK010000854.1:32882-45709 GCA_034780415.1 Cichlasoma orientale | reverse complement strand
ATCATATTTGATACATAGGTTTTTGTCAGTTTTTGAGACTTCTACATTGATGATAGAGATTTTTTTCCCCTGAAAAACCTAAATCAATTACACAATACATCTTTAAGCAATAAATGCAAAAAAAAAAAAAAAAAAAGCCTGATGTAGCAAAAATCCTACAAATTAAAACTTATGTATGCGAATGAATAGATTTTTTTTATTTATCAGAAGTTTCAAAAAGCATTCCATTTCAAATAAAAAAAAAATTCTGGCAATTATTTCATTATTCAGGCTTTACAGCTTTAAGAAATTAACACATTGACATGTTTGGTCATACAGTGGACCTGTTGGACTTCCTTATTTTCTCTCATATAAATTCTATTAAACATGGTCAAAGCTTCAAATAAAGATGCGCAAGTAATCCCTGTGAACCAAACAGCTCAGGCTTCAGACGGCTGTACACCCTTGGTTTTTTTCTTTTCAAAAGTCTGGTTCACTGTAGAGAGGGGATTTTCCTAATATGGTCACAGCTTATGGTTTCTGTTCTTTACTTCTTTCTTTTTTTGACCAACAGCAGCCAAAGAGTTCTTCATAAAGAACTCTGTCATCAGTGGAGCCCAGCATGGAGTTGGATTTTCCTTTAACTACTGCTAAGCAACACAGCTGTTCCATTTCTGAAAAGCAATGTTGAGGTGTTGTTATTATATCACTGGAATATTTATCTTGCATTGATAATCAGGCTGAATAGCTTGTGAGTAGTTTCACTGAGGATAATGGCCATATTTACAATGTGGTTAAACTATTTTTTTTTTTAAATCTTCTAATCATTGGGGAAGATATAATGCAGTCACTTGGCTACTTGCTTATTTCACACAGAGGATTAACTGAAAGGTTGCATCAATATATGATGTGATAAATGGGGACTTTTTTTGAGTCATGCAAAGCTACTCTAGTAATAATTATGGAGCTGGAATTGAGCACAAGTCCACTTTTAGAGTGGAAATGACATTATTAGCTAACATATAATATAATAGGAATTACCTTGAAGAACGCTGTAGGTTGTACGTTGAATGGCTGCACATAGATTATTGCTGTTAAGAGATGAATTTTGGACATTTAGAGGTTTCTGCTTGAAATATCCACTTGCTTTGAGGAAACATGTTGTGTGTAAGTTGCCAGACTAAATATTAAACTGACTCAGCCAAATTAAATCTTACCTAAACTGTACTGTTGTTTTTTAAATCATTTTTCATTTATTGAATTACATAATTTTTTAGATCCCTATTTAACCATGTGACACAGTGGATTAATGAACCTTGACAGATGCACTTTACTGCCAGCTGTCACGAAGGTGGTAGTGTGAGGAAGTGGAGCACTCAAATGCAGACTTGTGAGGCGGAAGAAAAGATGAGCCATTATTGAGCAGATTAGATCTAAAACAATAAATCCTAAGTTCAAAATCCAAAGGAAAGTCAGAACACCAGGAATTCCTGGAAGAAACTAAGGAAACCACACAGGCAACACACTAGGAATGACACAGTACAACACAAGAAAGAAGACAGGCAAACTGAGCCTATAAATACACATGAGGTAATGAGGGAAGTGGAAACAGAAGGGAAACTAAACACTGCTGAACACAATTAAGGTAAATGACAGGAAGTAAAACCAGGGATAACACATGGGAGACACAGTAAAATAGGAAATAAATAATAAATAGAAACACTGAATGTGAGTGACGTTAACACAGGACAAAGATGAAGGGAGACACTGGGGATCAAACACTACTACAAATATAAGCTGGAACTAAAGACTCACAATACTAAGGCGATACATGAAGATAAAGTAATAAATGAACTAAGAATCAAACAGAATACTTAAAGATTTTAAAAGTCCAGAAACTCAAAAAACCACAGGTCCAAGACCCAGGACCGTGACACCAACCGATGGACAGACCTTGGATCTGTCTGCTTTTGCTAACATTATAATTAAGTCAAAAAAGATCAAGATGTTTTGTGCTTTCGTACTCAGCTCAGTGAATCAGAGGCTGAGCAGAGATGGAAATAATTAAAGCAGAAAGCAGCTGTGGAGTGAGCTATAAAGCAAAACTGTGACATCGGAATGGCCTGAAAATCATCTCCGCCTTAATGGCCTTGCTAGAAGTGATGGCGCAACATCTGTGAACGTCTGCAGGAAAGTCTCAATAATATAAACAAATAAAAACTAACCCATGTGGTCAGCCGTTTCTCTTCTGTCTCCGTTTATAGCGCAGCCGCCAAAGCGATCGCCTGTGCCGTGCGCATCGCGTTCCCCTTATGTCATCACTATTGCATTTTTAGTGTTGTGCATCATCAGCTGTAGACTCTGTCTTGACTCGGTGGGAGCCCATTTGCATGAGGGTAAACTGGAATACTAGAGCGAAGCATCAGGAGTCAGCAGGGCTCTAATAAATTGAGAGGCTCTAAGTCGTAATCCTGCTCTTTCCCCCTCCTGTGCTGACAGACTGCTCCACAGAGGATGCAGTAACAGATTAAATAGGCTCACTACTGGCTACACACTTTGGCTTTTTGTGTGTGTGTGTGTGTGTGTGTGTGTGTGTGTGTGTCCAGAGGTGAGAGGATCCTCTTAACATCCTCTCACCAGCACAGGCTGATCTACTGCTCTGGGTGAGACTCAGCAACATTATCAGGGTTCGCCACTGCAGGGGTCTCATGGTGAAATAATTTGCAACTTTTTGCTCAACATGGAGCCGAATCCTCTTTTCTTTTTTTCAATTACATCCTAGCAATAAAGACCATACACTGAAAAATGATGGCAATGAACATTTGTAGTCAGTGCTCACAATCGGATCGATCAAACCAAAGGCTGAAGATTTGAAGGCCAAACAGTTGGTGCAGTTCTTCTTTAACATGCAATAACATGTTGAGTTAACACTGAAATAATGTAACACACATAAAATAACCTTTTCTAGACTGTAGCAAAGTTTGCATATGTTAAATATTCAATGTTTAAACATTCTTAAAGACATGATTCCCTTATTTGTGGTTTTGTGGCGGCGGATTCTCAAAGGTTTTTGTCCGTTTTTCCACATTGTGGGGCTGTAATGGTCGAAATATCTCCATCCTCTGAGAGTAAAAAGGGGCCAAAAGCACCCAAAGACCTCAGGATGCGGTATGTGCAGGCATTTCATTCCGTTGAATTACCCTTGTGAGCAATTCATTCTTAATAGGAAGGTGACTTTGCCTTTGAGCCCCGATTTGTGTGAACTTAGTGTGAACCTGAACAGATGAAGTGCAAATATTGAACAATGAAATGCTTCCACGGCTGAGACAAGTGGAAAAACGTGATCAAAACTTGTGAAGGGGAAAGAAGAGACTTCCAAAAGAAATCTGAACATGTCCTTGCTTCATCCTCTGCACTTACTTTTCATTTTCTCTCTTCCTTCCTTTTTTTAAAAAAAAATAAAAACTACCAGCTCCACTTAGCCATTGTCTGATTGCCAGTCAGTCAGTTAAAGAATATAGAACTTTGCCTTTCACACCCGCAGACGAGGAGCTTGCCTCATAATGGATTATGCACTGTAATTCTCAGTGAATGAGTTTCAGGGAAGACTTTTGAATAACAAGTAGAGGAGAACAGAAGTGTTTTCACTTAAAGCTTTTCATCTCCATTGATGAGATCAGTGAAGTGGCAGTTTCTGTACTTTCCATGAAGGAAAAATATATTTTACCTTATTTGATCGTGTAAGCTCAGCGTGCGTGTATGTGTGGATGAGCATTGTCCGGGCGGGCGGATGAAGATTTTTGCAAATGTCTCTTTAATACAGAGGGGGAGGTTCCATTCATTTTGTGGTGCTTTGTAGGCAGTCTGCTCTAAAGTAAATGGCTCTGTCACGTACAGTAAGGTGTACCTGTGAAAAGAGGTTGGTGAATATTTATATGATGCTGATTGAGAGCTTGTTTAATGCGACTTCAGTCATTATGACATATCAGTACTTTTGTCCCTCAAAAGCAGTCATCTCCAATCAGAGGAAACTATCAGCAGAGTAATGTATACCAAGTGAAAATGGGTCTGTCAGTATATGAAGGGGTGGATAGATGTTGTGTTTGCTGAAGGCCCACTCGACACTGATGTGAGTCTGATTGATCTCAGACTTTCTCTACAAAGACTAAAACCTTGACCAGATTTTTTCCCCCTTCTTTTTAGACCATCCTGCCATGTGTAGCTGGTTCTATAATATAAACAAAGCTTTGTGTCTGGATAAGATGAAGAGCCGCCTATGTGAACTGTAATCATTTACATCACCTGTCAATGCAAACACTGCCTGTTAATCATTTCTCTCATCCAGACGGAACATAAAGCCAGAACACTTCAGTGTAATTACTTGGCCTTTGAAGAGACGTAATCTCATCGGGGAAAAAAGTTAGGCTGTATTAGATCATTTAGTCTGTGGAACGCTGGAGTGGATGAAGAGAAATTTCATATAGAATGAACAAGTTTAGAGTATGAATATCAGAAAGTTTCTAATACTTGGTTCCTAACATTTATAAGTTATAAGTAGAGGAATATAACACACACCAGTCTGTGTGTAATATATTCTCCAGCATCACAAACATGTTGCATTTTTCATCTTTAATGACGATACCCTAAATAATACTCTATACCATACAAATTAACAGCACTTGAATACTAAAAATGTATTTATTATTTCAGTTAGTAGACAGTTTGAGTTGTGGACATACCAGTGTTATTAATGATCGAGCGTGATATTTGCTAAAACTGAATAATATTTAATAAAATACCATTTAAAGTATTGTGGAAGTTGGTATTGTGTTACAGTTTTGGATCACTGCTCTCCTTACCCATTGTAGTGTCTAAAGCTGCATGTATTATTGCAGCACATTGGTACTGCAGAGGTGCTGCACGGAGCTTTGCAGACCATGTTGCCATTTACTACCAGCTGGGGTCAGTGTGAGGAAAAAATCACAGGCAATTTAGAATCACCAATTAACCTAACCTCACTAACTGCATGTCTTTGGTCTGTGGGAGGAAGCCGGAGTACCTGGAGAGAACACGCAAAGTGCACGCAGAAAGGCCCCGGCCAGATGGTGGATTTGAACCCAGGACCTTCTTGCTGTGAGGCAACAGCGCTGATTGTTTCTGCTTTTTTATCCGTACTGATCCGTAATGTTCTGTGGAATGGAATGGAATTTATGTGGTGCTTTTCTATTCTTAATGACAACTCAAAGCACATTTGACCAATTGATGTTCAGATTGTGCTTCTATTCTATACACTTTAAGCACTTTATGGACCTCACATTCATGGGCACTTAACACCAGTTAACCTAACATGTCTGTCTTTGGACTGGAGCCGAAGTATTTGGAGGAAACCCAGGCAGGCAAAAAGAAGAAAAGGAAACCCCAGCCCAGCAGGAGATTCAAACCAGGAACCTTCTTGCTGCGAGGCGACATTGTTGCATGGTGGTGCACTTATGCTTTACACTCTCAATAGGGAACTCTGCTGTCATTACCTTTCCTCTTGAAGCCAACTTTTTAAGCAGTCATGTGACTTGTGCATTAGTGTCATAACCACTGGCTGAAGTGCTGTCAGCTTTTTGGGGGATTTGCAAATGTATCCCTGTAACCTCCATGTTGCTTGAATTACCACAATCCTCCTCTACACAGTCTCACACACAACTGCAAGACTATAAATCAAAGTTGGCCATCTGCTGTTGTGTTAAAATTTGTATGTGCCAGCCCCAGTTCCTGACTGGTGCTTCATCTTTCTTTTTGTCCCGCCTTCCACCACAGCTGGTTGGACTGTTACTCGAGTCTCGTGCTCCACCAAAGCGCTAATCACGACATCGAGCTGAAAGTGGAGCCAACTTGACGTTCGGGGTTGGTGTAATTTTGTGTGAGCTGCTCGCCATTGTGTCTTACCTTTGCATGTAGATTTGTAATGAGATTACTTGTAGTCAAGTCCTCTTTGTTCTTCATGTTCTCTTGCATGATAAGACAATTTCTACTTCCTGCAGAATGGGCCAGGAGTTAGATTACTGCTGCTCACTGATTGCCTTTTTTCTCTTGTTAGTTATTTGCTTGCTTAGACGTGCTGGGTTTAGGGGCTCTAATTGCTGTTGTGTTTTTGTGTTTTAAAAGATAGTATGTTAAGTTGCAGAGGATTTATTTTTCTTGAGAAAACAAAAACAAAAGAATAGTCAGGAAAGTGTTTCATCTGGTTAGAACTCTGCCGTTTGCTGAATTTATTTCCTGCGAGTGGTATTTATCTGCCCTTTTAAACTCTGGCCTCACTTTGTGTTTCCATTTGAAAGCTGTTAGCTTTGGATCAACCACTGATCAAGTGTTTGTTAATGGTACTTCACTTTTTCCCAACGAGCCAGGTCACGACATACTGTGTGTACTCTTCAAAATGCTGCCTTCACTCAGATACCATAAATATGCATGTATGTATGTATTTTCTTCAGCTACATTGTTGCCGCTTTTTGTTTAGAAAATTGGAGTTTTCACACAGTTGCTTGTTCTTTGTTGTGGCTTTGATTGCCTGTTTGTTCCTCATCGCTCAGTCTCTTGTGACAAGCTGCTGTTGTTCTGCACACGAGTCCGTGATTCACCTTAATGGTCTGTGAATATACAGAAGGATTTGTTCCACACCGGTGGAAGTGAATGGGTATTAGCGCTCATTGGTGACAATGCTCTGTGAATTTAAATAGTTTCCCACTCCGGATCAATGCAGAAACTAATCCAGGGGACAAGACAAACCCACGGAGGGGGCAGGTGCTTCAGCACGGACAACATCCAGCAGTTACAGCAGCTGGAGTAATGTTAAGGTCCAGCTTGCGCTCTAATAGATCAACTTTGCTCGACGATGTTCAACATGACTAATTTTGTCTGTGCTGAGCAGGCTGGTACAGTGGGCTTTAAGAGTTTTTTGCTGAAAATTGCCTCCTGCTGTTACGGAAAATGACTAAACACAATGGGAGCCACAAGACTAAAGTTATGGAGCGGACAACTAAACAATAAGCTAAAAGTGTGGCTTTAGAAAGCCACGTAAAGCTGAGGAGATGTGCAGATTTGAATGATCGCATACATACAGTCCTGAGGGAACAATAGCTGCCAAAGATTACAGTGAATTCTGAACCATTTAATGCACTAGAAATAATGATAAAGTTGAAGTAGAACTGGTAGTGCGTCTTCAGTCGAAACAAAAGTGTTATATTATAGTGTAGCATCAGTTGTCAGAATGAAATGGAAAAAGCAATTTTCTATGATCTGCCAGCTTCCAAATCTATATCCTTTTTTGAATAATTAAAGGCAGCAGGGTTTATAGCGGATGCCAGACATATTGAATTGCTCCAGCAGAGGTTGTTTAATGGTCTTACACAGATTTAATATATGTGATAAAATGCTATATTGTTATAGAGATATTTGCTTTGATGTGTTTGTAGGAGTGTGCTGGTGGTTGTAACAAAGATTCTTATCGACCTCTGGGGAAGTAAAATGCTGACTCTTTAAAAAAAAAAAAAAAAAAAAAAAAAAAGTAAACCCATCCTTATCTTCTTTTACATCCTTTAGCTCGTGTCAGAAGGGAAATGACTGAAATGCAGGAGGATGATCCTCGGTGTGTGTGTGTGTGTGTGTGTGTTGTCGGGTCAGATGTGTGTTTGTGTGTTTAGTTCAGGGACAGGTGGATTTGAACAGTAGATGCACTGTGAAAAGTATTAAATAGTCTCTTCCTCAGTGGTGTGAGAATTCTGCTTCGGGGCTACAGAGTGATAGATGGTTCCTATTAAAGTGTGGGAGGCAATTAAAAAAGAGACAAGGAGGGCCAATCCCTCTCATCTGTAATCACTCCTCCCTCTCTACGGCCATGCTGCGGAGCACAGCTCGGCGTATGTGAGACAGTTTTGTCATCTGTTCCTGCAATTAGTTTCATTTGCTTTTGTTGATCACTTTCTGATCAGGCATCCTTTTGCCTTGACTTCAATAAACATCTTTGCAATATTCCCCATACAAAATGTCTTTGAAACTGCACACAAAAAAGGCTTTTGTCAATTGTGTTTTTTTTTTTGTTTTTCTTTACAGTTCAAAAGTAGCAGCTTTTCTTTTCATCTGTTTGCTGCAGAACAGACAAAGCGTTTTATCAGCAGTTTAAGTCCCTGTAAAGTTGTGCTCCCACTAAAGGGATTACCCAGACTAGTACAGCTCCTTCTGTATTGACCAAGTATTTCTACTTGATCATGTGCTCGTCTCCTGTTCCCCAGCCAATATTGCGCTGCCAAATGGTGCAGCCACTCAGCACGCAGGAAAAAGAAGTGGGAACTGTTACCTTGGGAACAACACAACCTAATAATCGTTGTGTTAAATCAAACTCTGCAGGCACAGGACAGAGATCTCAAAGCAGGCCCATTTTCAGAAGTCCTCCCTGAAGTGTCCCATTGTGTCACTACAGCCATGAGGTGCTGATGCATCTTCGCCACGCTATCACCACCTTGGAGTCCATAAAGCCATTCTTCAACATCATTAAAGAATGTCTGTTGCTGCGGTTTCTCGGCATCTGTAAAGGGCTGAGGTCACATTTTTCTGCAGTGTGTAGAAGCAGAAGCAAGGCCACTACTAAAGTCTGAATAAAAAACCTATTAGACTTCAAATAAGTCAAGCTAGTGCAGTTACATCAACAATTTTGCAGTCTCAATACTTAGACCTGCAGAGTCCGTTTGTTTGGACTTTAATATCGAAACGGCCGGAACTGGAGACTTTGCAGTTTACAGTGTGCTAATGAAACCCCTTCACTGTCAAAGGGCTTCTTTATATTTGTTTTTAAAATAGTCAGCAAGCATTTTTTGATAGATCTTTTTAAAATCTGTTTATTAAGATTTACATCTTTGGAGAAGCACATGCGCACCATCAGCAGTTACAAATGTTTGCAGACCTTTGCTTAGAAGGATTTTGTGGGTAGGATGGAGATGGACTGTAGCATGGAAAGGCTTGCCAAAGAGCCTGTGCGCACACATCCCATATCTCGAAAACATATTGCGTAGGACTTGGGTTTGAAAAGGAGATGCAGTAGAGACAAATGACTCCCTCGGTTACATGGGCAAAGGAGAGGAGTGGTTTAATAATTCCCTCCCAGTACAGGCTGGGTTTAGTTCATGTAAAATGTGAGGCGTCATCTTCATCTCTTGAGCTCCTTTTTTGAGACTGTGCTTTTTTTAGTCAAGGCTACCTCTGTCTTTCATTAATTGAAAGCAGTGACTCTTCAACTCCAGGTCTTTCTCTGTTAAATGAGATTCTATAAATACAACACTTTTTTGGCCTGTCTTTATGCTTTCCAAAGATAATAATTTAAGAATCCATTACCCTTGCTTTTAAATTGTTGGCACGGACATGGTGAGAGGGTTCGTCTGTTTTCATTTTCGGTCTTCGGTCTAAAAAGAAAAGAACGAAGGAGCACACAGGACAGTTTGATCAGTAACAGAATGATGGTTGAGAGTAGATGGTTTTATTGTATTTCACAAGCAAACCCTGAAAACTTAATAATTCAACAGGAGGTGACATTTTTTGTTTGTCCCTAATGATTTGTCTCCCTTGGGTTGTATGTATCCTCAAAGTAACATACTTGTTACAGATGCACAGGCATAAAAGTATAAATCAGTATCATCCTCACAACTTCATTTTGGGCCGCTTCTTATAGCTGAAGTTTGTGTTTGTGTCTACTTTTCGTAAGTTCCACTTAGTCATGCGGGAGGCAGTTTGTAATTTGTGCTCTTGACTCATTTGTGATCATTAGTGACAGCAGACTGTGGATGGATGAAGGAAATCAAAAGTTGAAGTCGGGGAATGATGGCAGTTTTTCTGTCTCGTTAGTAATTTAGGTTAATCATAAAATGTAAAAAATATATTGTTTTTCTAAACAGCAGTGTGACACTCAAAGATATGCAATCTATAGAAAAACTTAAAAGCTAGATAAATTACTAAAAAGATTACTGATCTCAGTGCTGTTTGTGGCCATTATACGTAGTAATTATTTCTCTTTATCCTTTTCTTCCTCATTGGGTGAACTGTCCTCCATAACCGTGCTCTTTCTGGGTCTCCTCCTCCTTCATCACCTTTCACCCTCCAATCGCGGCTTTCCTCTGGGATCCACCGCCTCCCCTCGGGCTCTTTTGGCTGCCCGTCTAAGGTAAGTGCACTGTTTTTAAAGTATTACTCACAGTCTGCCTCCTCTGGCGCTGGAGCTGTTTAGGATGCTCTTCCACTGACATAGCCTTCCACTCACAGCAGAGGTCTAGCACAGATTTAGCACTAGACCCAGCCAGACTCGACTGGGTTGGATTGAACTGGACAGTTAGCCCAGAGCCCTCCAAGACCTCACTATTCATTCCCTGAAACAAGCTTGTAGAGACACGTTGCACTAAGGACATACAGTGCTCTCTAGCTGTATTTGCACTTCAAGGTTAGACATGACTAGTTTTTTCATGTAGTCAGAAAATGAGTTTCCTCGTGTTTTAGCAAAGCATCTAAGGACACAGGAAAATAAATAACGTGTACTCTGGTATAACAGCAGGGTAGAGTCATCCCATCATCTGTAAGAGACACAAAGCAGGAGATGAGAAACGCAATAATCCGACCATGACCTGACTACCTCAGATATTTTTCTGAAGTGTAGATGGCATAAAAACTTGGTAGCTGTTACAAATTGTGGTTGCATCAGAAGATGGAACAATGTGAGACATAATCATTGATTTAGAAATGAAAGTAAATACCGATACTAAGCTGAAAAAGAAGTGGAGCAAGGCCAGGGGAGTGCAGCGTGACGGTACTTGCAGGGAGGACAAAAATTGGTGTTTTAGCTTTTTCTTTTCTTTTTTTTTTTTAAATTTGGATTAGATTATTTTTAAGGCATACAAACATGCGGCTTATGCCTAGATTTGATTTATTTGTTTTAAGTCTCGCCACTAGTATTAATAAGTTGCATGTGGTTGAGGTTTTGTGCTACTTTAGAGGTTGTGGCACAAAAGCTAAGCTAGGATTGTTTAACGTGTGCCACTGGAACTGGAACAAACAACACCCTGAAGTGGTTTTCACTGTTGAGGCAGTCCCGGGTTTCCTGTGGCACGACCCAGCTCTCCTGCTGTCTGAACTTTTCTGCACTCTCAGACGGCTCAGCATTCGCAGTATTCACCTTTTATATTTTCTAGGTCATGTCATTTTCTGCCAGTTTCTGTTTAACTATTGACAGCAAGGGCAAAGCTAATCACTGCTCCCCCTGGTGGCGACAGAACTCACACAGACCGCCTCTCGGTGGATTTCACGTTCTCTGTTTGGGTGTTTGTGTTACTGCTGTGACATTAACACATTGTGTCTATTCCCCACTTAGATGCTGTTATTTTTAACAGCACAATAATTCATCTCGGTCAACACACACCAGACATTTGCTTTGAGCACATTTGTGGACTCTTGTCACGCAAACGGTGGCGGGGTCCACCCACATTACCCTCTCTTATTGGAAATAGCAGTGTGGAGGAGCGTTTCACTCAGGCTTACAGGCGCAGCTTGATGTGAGCATGTTTTTTAATGATACTGAGATCTGCACAGCTATGCTCCATCTCCTGCTCTACCAGAGTGCTCCACTAGATGGTATAGCATAGTCAAGAGTGAAACGGTTCCCACTAGGAGGAGATGAGGAAAGGCGTTCTTGGAGTGTGTGTGTATGTGTGTGTGTGTGTGTCTTAGGGTTTCATCAGATTAAGCAGTTCTATTCATGAGACATAGGGTAAACATTTGCCTTTGTCAATCGTCCCCTGTGACTCTTGTCATTGTTACAGCTTAGGGGTGAATTCGGTTCAAAGTCAAATATCAGCTTCGTATGTTAGGGGTTGGGTGGGGGGTGTGGGGGACTGTATGCAGTTTTGTATGTGTCACTGTGAGTTTATGAACTTGTCAGTGTCGATATCCGCCTATTTACACCCGCCACTCGTCTCTCTGCCCCTGTGTTTGTTGACGTTATCCTCATTGAGGCCCAACTCCTGAAATCAGCTGTGACAGTGATTGCCGGGTAAGGAAGGATCGTGAGAACTGACAAAGCCTTGATGGTTAACTGCATAAAAATAACTGCAGGTGTTGTCTTTAATGACAGCAGTGTTTCAGCTGTAAATCAGTGGAATTAAATCAATGCTGCTTGTTTACACTTGTAAGGTACTTCTGTCAGCTCTGCTATTGCAGCCAGCTGGTGTGACTGCATCATGTTCAGAACGTTAGTTTGGCCACACTGCAATATGCAGCTGCCTTTTCATGACAGCTAGTATCACAAGCACACCGGGGGCAGACACAGAAATGTCTGAAGTTCTCACTCTTGTCTCCCAGCTTGCGTGGCATGTAATGATGATGCTAATGGAAGCCAGTTTAACTGACTTAACTTAAATTGGCTTCAGGAAAACTTACTTCAACCAGAGCCAAAGCACAGTTTTGGCATTAAAAGCAGTCTCTCTCCCTCTCTCGCTGTGCTACTTCAAGGGCACAGGGCTTTCAAGGTTGTTAATTTGCACAAAACCCCAAACGAAGTTCAGGGCAGTGGTGTTCGGTCTAATCAGTGTTCATGTTCCCAGTCAGAGTCAGAGCTAATTATGATAACAATGAGTAGCTGTACCAGCGCCTCTGCCTGCTAAAGGTCATTTACTTTAATAGATCCAACCGCAGGAGATTTGATATTATCACTGGATAAATCTGCAGATGTGGGGGGAAAATGCATGCATGCGCACACGCGCGCACACACACACACACACACACACACACACACACACACACACACACACACACACACACACACACAC
>JAVDPK010000854.1:21901-32782 GCA_034780415.1 Cichlasoma orientale | reverse complement strand
ACACACACACACACACACACACACACACACACACACACACACACACACACACACACACACACACACACACAAAGATTTTACAGTTAAAACAGTTGAAAGAGTTTTGAATCAATGCGAGCTTTTATACTAAAAGGTTTCTTTTTACAATTCTCCATCGAGTGCAACATAGAAAAATGTGTAGCATGAAAATATGTAAATCGTCCATTAGAATGTTGCTCCTTACACCACAGAGGTTTGTTGCGTGTGTCATGCTATACACTGTGCATTTATTGTGCGTTATCCATACATAAACAAAGTGACTCAGAGGTTACACTTGGTCTACTTTTTTCTTTTTTTAAACTCTGGGCACAGCCAGTTTTCCTAATCCGCTTTTCACCTGATTTGTGGATTTGGACACCACCTACATACAGTGTGCCTCAGGCTGTCTGTAGGAGGTGCTGTGGGAGTTTTCAGATGAAGTGGTGGTCATTGCTGTGAGCGATTCGCAGAAACTCTAATACCCAGAGTTAGAGCTGCACTCGCATCCTTGGTTATGAAGTTCAGCATAAAGTGAACGGTTGGCTGTGGCTCCTCCAAGATGAGCTGAAACTTTTGGACAGCTGCTTATTTGAGGGAACATTTGACACTAATTGCACTGGAGATGTTTTTTTTGTTGAATGCTCAAATAGTGTTTAAAAATACCGAAGGTTTTTGTCATGAAGCAAAAAGGTCAGTCAGAGATAATATTTCCATCTTGAAAAAATACGCTTCTATGAGCAACTGACTGTATAAAAATCATCAGCTTCATTTCTGAATTTATAAATATATTGGCAGTTCATTAGTTAAAGCTAGCTAACACAAATTTATAGTGGTCCTGCATTAAGTAGTGGTCCATCCTTTCAAGGCTATAAAATTTAAGCAGAATTGGTTTTAGAAGAAAATGCTGGTGAAAAGAGAGTGCACCCTTTTTCAGTTTCATGTATAGGACATAATAAAGAATTATCTGGTCCTTACCAGGTCTTAAAATTGGGTAAATGCAACCTCAGATGAACAACACATGACCCATTCCACCATGTCATCATTTATTTACCAAGAACTGAGCCAAAATATTAAAACCAGCCTGTTAAAAACTAAGTACATGTACCCATGATTCAATAGCTTGTAAAGCCACCTTTAAACATTTTAATTAATAATTTTCTGTATGATTTTATCAGCCTCTCACATAATTGTGGAGGAATTCTGGCACACGTTACTCTACTTTGTGGCATTGAGGTTTGCAGGATTTCATTTATGCATGGCTCTCTTAAAGTCCTTCCACAACATTTCACTCAGGTTGAGGTCTGGACTTTAACTGGGACTTTGCAACACTTCGATTCTTTTCTTTTTCAGCTGTTCTGTTGTAGATTTGCTGCTGTGCTTGGGACCATTGTCCTGTTGCATGACCCAGTTTCAACCAAGCTCCATCTGCCGCACAGATGGCCTCACATTTGACTCTAGAATACTTTGATATACAGAGGAGCTCATGGTCAACTCAGTGACTGCAAGTTCCACAGGTCCTGTGGCTACAAAACAAGCCTAAATCATCACCCCTCCGCCACGGTGCTTTACAGTTGCTATGAGGTGTTTGTGCTGATATGCTGTGTTTGGTTTTTGCCAAATGTGGTGCTGCGCGTTATGACCAAACAGCTCCACTTTGGCCTCATCTGTCCAAAGGATATGGTTCCATAAGTCTCATGGTTTGTTCAGATGCAATTTTGCAAAGACATGCTGCCATCTTTTTAAAGAGACAAATTAGTGGCTGTCATGAGCTTTAACATTTAGCATGCTAAGTGCATGTGATCAGCACCTGGTGGTTATTTACCTTCTGAATTCATGTGGAAGCAGGTAGGGTGCACTTATTTTTTTTCACACACTGCTTCTGCATTTTGGCTTATTTTTTGTTAAATAAATGATGAAGCAGTGTAATATGACTTATTTTGTAATCCATCTGATATTGTCTACGCATCTGAAACCTTAGGATTGAAAGATGGTGCTCTTTCTTTTCCCTCCATGACAGTATACTTAATGAACTGGTACTTGTGTGTGTACTGGGGCATTTGCTGTGGACTGTAGCAGCTTGAATAATGTTTTAGTAGTGCTCATCTAGAAAACCAACAAAAGACGCTGGCTTGCACAAAGCACTCTGGGCACAGCCAGGAGTTTAATGTGATACTTTGGCTTTGTTACTGTGAATAAGTTAAATGTTGAATTTTGCCAAGTTTGAAGTCATAAAGTGTTACATTCTCATTTAGTTTCAGTAGGGAAATTTGTGTGCACACTTATACAATATGATGGACATACCTATAGCAGTGTTCCAAACTCATTGTGGAAGAGGACTCCACCAGGTCAAACATAGGTGAGCCAGAGGTGTTTAGCTATACTGACACACATGAAAATGCAGCCCATCAGATGATATTGTGATAGATATGATGCAGTGCGCAGCGGGGAATAAAGCTTTAAGAAATGTGGCCCTTCCACTCTGTGGAAACCAGCGCTAACTTTGATTTGGCCCCTAAATGAACCGTTTTCTTCAGCAAACAATTTCTTTTTATTCTGCTTCCTTTTGGGAATTTGATGTTGCTCAAAAAGAAGCAACATTTCACTGCAAAGAGCTCTATATAAATTGCTGACTCTGAGTATGTTTTGGTAGCGTGAATGTGTGAATTAGTCTTCTCTATGCATGGTTGGTGGAGGAGCTTTATTGTTGGAAAAAAGAGGAGAGAGAAAAGAGGGGATGATCCCTGTGGTGAGTCCTGCCCTAGATTTTCATAATTGTTTAAGTTTCAAAGTTACGCAGTCGACTGAAACTTTATGTTGTTGAATACGCTGCAGTAAACAGTAGATTTTCAAGAGTTATATTGTGGTCACAATAAAAAAAAAAAAATCAGCTTTTTTTTTGTGTGTGCTGCTTGTTCTATAAATTCTTTATCTCGTGTGTTTACTCTGGGAAGATCTGCGGTCATTTTGGAAGCAGCTAATGGGAATGCAGGTAACATGAAAAATAAAATGTTACTCTGCACCGCTCTGAAAGAAATGCCTTATCTTTATTGCGCTGTCTGCTCATGCGTTGCACACTATCTGTGAGATGCTGAGCGGCCCTTGAAATTTGTAGTTTCATAAAACTCACCTCATTTTTTTTTTGCGTTGTTCTCTCAAGTCTCAAGATAACCAATCATAACAGAGGGCTCTTAGGTGCTTCTTAGCTCCGTTTCTCTTTCTTTATCACCATCTTCTCTGGATCCTGAGGAGTGTGATTTACTGAGGGCTGAAATGCAGAATGCTGCTATGTGTGGAATGCACAATTTTTTCACATTACAGTGGCGCAGATGCTTGGAATGTGAACAAAAATCAAGAGCACTATGAATGAAAGTGTTGTCATTGAAGAACATTTGATCTCAGGCTCCTACTGCAGAATATAACGGAATTCTCAGCTGTGCAGCCTGGGTATAAATACAGTGATTCCTTATGCTGTCAAGAGCAGGTTTGACAGTTTAAGGCGTTCTTGTTATATCAAATGTATCCAATTTTAATTCTCTTAATAAACTTAAATATTTTTTGCTGTAAATAATTGAAAGTGGTTTAGGTTATAATCAAGTGTGATATTTATCTGTAATCAGCTTTTGTTGGCAAAATGAGCTGAAAGCACTGGAGTTTTAACAGGGGACCTTTTTATGTTGCATGCCCGCAACTTTGTATCTTCTATCCAAAAGTGAGATAAGCCACATAACACAGTGCTGTGCAAAAGTCTTGAGCCAATCATTTCTCTCTCTGCTTCCAAGGAACCAGGCTTTGCAATCTTTTCTTAAAGTGTTCTTGAGCAGTAGTTTTTCAGACTTTCTGAATGTCTTTTGGGGGGGGGGGGGGGATTGGCTGTTTTTTCCTCCACTCATTTTCAGTCCAGTCCAACACAAGGGATAAACTGAGAACTTGGCAGCCTGTCACAAAAATACACAATTTGTTTCCACTTCATTAGATAAATATAAAAGTACCAATGATAACAGAGTTTGACAGGCATAAAATTGTATTTTTGCACCATCAAGGGGATTCCCAGCAAGCTACAGTATTAGCCAAAAACTTGGTGTGTCTCAGCATGGTGTGTAGTGGGTCCTTAAAAAACTTTGAGGAAAGTAGAGGACAAAAGAAAAAGTGGGAGACCTAATAAGCTATCTACATCTGAAAGCCGTGTTCTTAAGAAATTAGGAAGAAATCCAGCAAAGACCTGACACAGGAACTGAGATGCATCAAACTCTCAGTTGATCCATCTACTGAAGCCTCATCAGAAATGATTTCAGTGGAAGGGTGGCTGTCAAGAAGCCATTCTTAAGGAAAAGAAACACAGAGAAGGCTGAGATAAGCCAAAATACTGACAATAAGTAGCAACAGGTCAATATGTATGGAGGAGGTCAGGAGAGTGGTACCACAGTAGGTGTCTACAGCCATCAGTAACACACAGTTGCAGGCTCTGTATGGTTTGGGTCTGTATTTCATCCAGTAGTTCTGGCAATTTTGTCAGATTTTGATCCACCACGCGCTACCATCTGGAAAAACACTACCAATGCAATAAAAGCATATCTGGATAGAAAAACATACAGAGGAACAGTATCAGTCGTGGATTGGCCTCCCTAGAGCCTGGACTTCAACATTAATGACGTTGGCTGGAGAATGGAGTAAAAGGCAGCCGGCATCCAAAGAAGAGCTTTGGAATGTCCTTCAAGAAACCTGGAAAACTATTCCTGAAAACTGCTTAAGGAAATGACAGGAAAGCTTGCCTGTGGATTCCTGTAACTGCCGTGCAGCTAACGCATTAAGATATTAATATGAACCACACAACCCACTTTCAGTGATAGTGGAGTCTATTGAAGAATGATGTTTTATTTGACTTCTAAATAATCTTTGGCCATGTGAAGAGAGGGAAACAGCCAAAGTTTTCAATAGAGCTGCTACAGAATTGATGTTAATTGGCTACAGCTGATATAATCTCTTGCCTGTGACTTTTCATTTTGCTGACAATGAATTCAATCCAAAATGGAAAACTGACTAAATCAGACCCTTTTCTTCTGCTGTAGTTGAATTATATGGGAGTGGACAATTGGCTCCACCAAATGTTTATCTTAATGCACCCAGCTCCTAGACAGTAATGGGTGGAAATGTGGATTAATTAACATTTTCTTCTACAGAGTGCCTGGAAATCTTCATCAGATTTGCTGGTACTGAATTTAAAAAAAAAAAGGTAGAAGTGGATATTCTAGCCTTTTTTTAATGTTTCACAAATCCATATTTTATAAAGTCTAAATAAGCTGATGAAGGAATCTCTTGAATATCTCGTGAATATTGCATGTGAGTTGCTTTTACTAAGTACTGTATTTCTTCCTGATACCACACTGATGATTAACTGGCAATGCTAAGGTGTTTGGGTATGTCCAAGAAAATGCCTTAAAGATAAACTGTGAAGAAATACTTTCTGTAGACGGTGTTACTTCAAATGTTTTTTAGATTGTTTTTTTACAACTTCTGCAGCACTGGCAGCGCAGCCAGTGTTTGTGATGGTCATTGTTAGACACTCCTACAGTATAGAAATGATCCAACACTGGATTATCTGCTGAAGCAGCTCAATAAATTTGGCTTGCTGCTGCAACCAGGCCTCCAGTACTCAATGCCACCTGATGCAGGTGGCTGAGAGAGGGGGGTATTGTAAAGCACATTGTGTGGCAAGTGCTGCTGCGATTTAAAACCAAACAATGCAAAACAAAAGCCCCTGGTTGATCAGTTTATCTGTTAATTCTGCTTTCCTGTGATTGCTTGGCAAGAGCTTCATCCACTGTTGCGTGGGTGTGTGCCAACACTAGCTGGTTAGCATCGTCAGTATAATATCTCTGCAACCTTATACATAAGTATTTGTCACGTAGCAATCTGCTGATCATTTTAGTTAAATGTGTGACTGATTCAAACTGGTTTTTAATGAACTGTCTTCAGTCCGACTCCGTGTAGCTTCTGTCTTTCAGGTGGGACTTTAGCCTCTGGCGCAAAGCTGATGTAACTAAAGTTGTAGTAATGAGCAACATTACGTCTGTTATCCTGTTCCCTTCTCTTCCTCTGATAAAATCCAGCACTGCGTAATGAAATGGTTTCAGATTTGGATTTTATTTTCATGAGAAATTAATTTGCTCTGCCTGCAGAATCTGAGCTCAAGCGATCTGCTGCTATGTTACAGCGTGCAGAAAATCACCGTAACAAGATTAATCGTTCCAATAATTCACGCTTTGTGTCTGTTCTTCCTGAGGCTGATGAAATACCCTCCTGCTCCCTTAAACTGTCACTTATCTACAACAGCCAAAGTGTGTAGAGGCCGGTGTCTAATCATTGGGTAGCATTTCTATTCTGGCAGCTGCTTTAAAAAAAAAATCTTCTGATTCTGTGGTCAGGGTAACAGTAAACATCTTGGGAGGAAAGTTTTTATCTCTGTCTTTAGATGTCATGGAAAGCCTGTTGGTTTAATGGGTGCCGATTTGTCCTGAAGTCTGGAGTGTATCCAGAGGAGTGTCTGTACATACAGTACTGTATAGCTGGCCCTCTGAATTGGGAGGCTGCAATACTGGGAGGAGACGACATCATGAGCCGTGCTGGATGTTGATTCAGAATTGATTGATCAGCAGGTGATGAAGTGAGCTGGTTTGGCTTTGCTATTTATATGACAACAAGGACACTTAACCATACACAAACAAACACTGAAACACATAAACTGCATCTTTCTATCTGCCTCACAAATATCCATGCATATGAAAACCAAATAAACAGGTATCGTGCTGTTTTGCAACTTTGTATAAAAGAGACAAAAATCGATAAATGGTGTCTCTCAGACAGTCTTCTTTTCCTGTCCCCTGCTGTGCTGCAGGAAATAACGGCTAGAAATCATAATGTTTCTTAGCACTGCCAGAGTAAAAGTAAAAAAGATTTTTTTTTTTTTTGCCCACAGAGCATTTTATATGTCCTCGCATATTGCAAAGTGGTATTTAGCGGAAGCAGGAAACGAAAAAACAATTTCCCCGAATTAGTATGCTGCAGTGGATGTCGCTTTGGCTGTTATTTACCCAATTGTAATCCATGTGTGGAGTGCATTCAGACCACACAGCGGGACGTTTAGCACATCATTTATACTTTGCATGCTGGGTGGCGACTGTGTTTGAGAAGGAGTCAAAAACAGTTCAAAGGATCATAGACAGTGAAAAAATCCTGCTCCTCGTGGACCGGTAGTGGTTCAGTTCCAACTCAGTTACTTCCAAAAGCCATCAGCTCTCTAATGAAGTGATGCACACTGGAATTGCAGCCATTCAGTGCATACTCCCATAGTGACCTGATGAGTTTCTCACTATCTCGCATCCTCCTGTTCCTTATTTTTCACCCCCCCATCCATACTTAGGTATGGTTGCGCTGCCATGCATTTGCACTCTCTTTAGAAGATTAAGGCAACCACAGGGGACAGCCCTGAAACAGGGAAGAGGAGTGAAAAAAGGAAAACAAATGCATCCAGTACTTCAGTCGTTGTCGTCTTGTCTCCAGGGGTGTGAGTTGGCGTTTGGACTAAATGCTATGTTTAGATTGGTCCTTTGCTCCGACACAAGCCCAGCCCACCCATACCCTGGGGATTCATACATTCTCACTTCCACTAAAAACATCGTAGCTCCGCCTTTGGGTGCCAATGTGTCATTTGAGCGAAGCTGTTTGGTAAAGTGTGGTTTGTCCTGGAACCCTAGAGAGAGGGTGATGATTGAGGCTGATGGGAAGCGGAGAACAGGAGCGAGTGGCTCTGCCCTGCAGGGCTGCATATTGACTCAGCATTCATCGACAAGATCATTAGAATAAATAGATGAGAAGCCGCAGGAATAGAAATCTCTTCAAGTTGGTAACCATACGCAGTTTTGTAGAGGCCAGTGAAAGTTATAGCGGGAAGTCTTAACGCTATTAAAGATGAAGTTACACCTTCACTTGAAGCGTGTCATTGTCCAGTCATTCATCCGCATAGCCATTCATCAAGTAGGCGAGCCTAGTTTTTTGCAGTTGTATGTGCCTTTGGATCATTATCCGTCTTGGGTGGATCAAAGAAACCTTTAAAGGAAGTCGTCTCGTCTGACCTGGAGTATATTGCTTTTTCGATACTTGGACAGATAGGAGCTTCTTCATGAGTCGACTTAATAGCTCCTGTTCCAGGCCCATCTTAATAGAAGTGAAGTGAACGTAGTAATTTTTGCACCAGTTTTTAAATCACTTGTATATTCTTTTATTTCTGAAAACCAATTCGGGGCCGTAGTGAGAGTTCATTTATCACGGTTAAACATGTGGCGTCCTCGTGGCCGCACGGTAATCAGAACAAATTGTGATAACTGAGATTCTGTACCAAACTGCACATCAGCTTTTTTTGCCTTATTTTAAAACATATTTTTTCTGCATGTTACCAGTGAAAACAATTCATGTGTAATATCTAAGCACATACCTTTCAAAGGAACACCCCCAACCCTCCCTAAATCAGGAAAATCTTGAGAACCAGCTGAACCCAGGACTAATCCTAATGGGTAAACAGGTATTAAAACTAATGATTTGAACCTTTGCTTTTTTTTTTTTTGCTGGTGAAACCCAGTTGGTGTTTTGGAGCAGAAGTGAAACAATAACACAGAGCATTTAGAAGGAAGTGCTACCCCTGAGCAAAGCACCTGTTCTACAGTTTTTGCCAAAACCTTTTTTTTGTACATGTGTAATATTATACAAACCTGCTATATGAATATATTCATTCATCCATATCTGTTTTTGTGCCTCCTGGGTGTTTTCACTCTTTTCTCCTGGGTGGGCAGGAGAAAACAGTGGGCAGATTTCGGTGATGAGGGGCAAACATGACACATTTTTATTCACCGAGTGCAATTCCCAAGCTGTCATATGAGCTGTTATTGTTGTTTTCAGTCTTGTTGCTACATGGCACCCAAGGTGAAATTTCAGCCTGTATATATGTGTAAAGTGTAGTATGAGTGCACCGTGTTCCACATCCCAGGGCATGTGTGTCCTGGTTATACAAGGATAGCGTTTGATTATTTGTACTGTCTCTGTGAAGGTGAGGGAATATGTAATAATGTTTTACAGTACCTCAGGTTATAGCCGGAAGGCTCACAGAAAAGGGCCATATTATATTTTTATTGGTTTACTTTGCGTTTTTCAACAGAATCTGTAATAAAATTGATATATTAAGGACGGGGCAGCACGCTGCTGCGGTGGTTAGCACTGTTGCCTCACAGCAAGAAGGTCCTGGGTTCAAATCCACCATCTGGTTCTCCCCATGTCTGCGTGGGTTCTCTCCGGGTGCTCCGGCTTCCTCCCACACTCCAAAGACATGCAGTTGGTCGGGTTTGGTTCATTGGTGGTTCTAGGTTACCCGTGGTTGTGTCTTTCTTTGTGTTAGCCCTGTGACAGATCATCAAGTCTTTTTCAAGTCACTGTTGCAAATGACACTCACTTAATATCATATTTCCGTGACCCCCAAAATTGCCCCCCACCCAAAGAAAAAAACAAAAAAACAAACAAACAAACAAACAAAAAAAAATGCTGACAATCACCTTCTGCTGGCTTCACACAGCTGTAAGTTGTTTCAGAATCATTATTGTTGCTGCATTTCCTTTTCTTTCTTTTGGTGACTCACAAATTTCCCCACGGGGCCTAGTGTAGGCAGCAAAAGTGACAGGTTAACCTGCATTTGACCCATGATGACAGCCTTCCCTGCTTTCTTTCCAGCCACTGGATACAAGATGCACTTTTAAGTGTCTATCCTGCAGTGTTTACTTTTGAAAACTATTCTTTAGACAAGGGATAAGAATGCAGTCTAGCATAAAATGGGACACCTATGGTCGCTCTAGGTCTGCGGTTACTGTTGTGCCACTTCTAATTTCTACCAAGTTGAGTTTTTTGTTTGTTTGTTTGTTTTTTTAAATAGATGTGGAGTGTTTATTTACATCTCTAATGCACTTGCCTGAAACCTCACATTCAAAACAAGAAGCAGCCATCAGAAAGGTTCATTTGGGACATTTACTGAAGTGGCTGAAGATCTTAAGCATTTAAATATGTAGAATACGGCTGCTCACAAGTTTTTTAAGGCTTTGAAATTTCAGCTGTGATGTATATTAGTACAGAAAAATTACAGCCAAAATTTGACACAAATGGATGCGTTGATGTTCCTTTTAGTTGCCCACTGATGTGATGCAGATGCAACGGCGAGCTGTGTATTTACGGTATGAAGGAGTGCAAAATGAAGTGGGACTGAAGTTTAATTTGAAAGTTTTTTCAAAGTGATGAATATAAAAAGATCACATCGCTGTAACGTTTGTTGCTGCATTTTTCCCTTGATAATCACCCTGGAAAATGGTGGGAAAACAAGAATTGGAGACTGTTGTGAGATGAAGAAATTCACGTTAAAAGCATAATTTGTGTTGTGATTGCACGTAGAATCCATTAATAGGAGGTGGTGTCTACTCTCTTTAAAGTCTCTGAATCATTTTGCAAATATCAATTCAAAAACAATACATGACATAAAATGAAACACTAGAGGGAATCTCAGTTGTCAGTGCTGCTGCAATTTGTTGCATTTTACTTTTGCTGAAGAGCAAGAGGCAAAGGTGTTGGCAACTTTTCAGATATAAAGTTCACACTTGGAAGAAACGAGAAGGTACCAGAGATGATGCTGCAGGGTGGCGCGAGCAGTGATGAGTTGGGTGTTAAATTTCATGCACATTTTCATATGTATGCGACTGACAGCAACTTTTTTTTCATTATTATTTTATTTTTTTTCATTCTTCCTGCTTGGCGGGGGGGGGGGGGGGGGGCGGGGGG
>JAVDPK010000854.1:10472-21891 GCA_034780415.1 Cichlasoma orientale | reverse complement strand
CTCCCCCCCCCCCCCCCCCCCGGCTGCACATCAGTGAGGTTAAGGTCTCTGCCAGATGAGGTTTGGCTGCTGACAGGCAAGGCTGTCTTAATCCGCGGCCACTTGTTCTAATGAGCAAATGACACTGATCCATGAAAAAACCCTGTCAATTTAGAAAATTCTCTCTGTCCAAAGAGACCAATGAATAATTTCTCGCAGGCTGATGGCATTCTGCATGTGCACAGCATGATTTCTTTGTTCTTTGTTCTCTCAAAGTCTGTTTTTTGGCTCCATTGTTGCATATAAATACAAACTGAAATTCCTTCTAAACTATTTGTTTGTTACTCTGAAAACATATGCTCCTCAAAACAAAAGCCAAGCCTCTCAAAGCTGTTTTAGATTGGATTTTGGTGCTTTGGATTTTATGGTGAATTACACACAGAATTCATACAGCTTGTAAATTAAGTTTAACTAGTACAGTGCCTGTTCCAAACGGGCCTGCCTCGAACAGCCCAGCTCGGCGTAGCTTTCTCAATATTACTGACAATAATTAAGAGTATTAAGTCGAGTGAGCAGAAAAGTCATAATCATGTAATATGCAAATGACTGCCATCCTCTTAAGAATCACTGGTTTTACTTAAGTATGGCACCTAAAGGTTGGTTTGGATTTGGGTTATTATTTCTATAGTTAGAGTATCTGGTTATCAAAATCACTGGCGAATGTATTTTTCTCTAATTGTGGAGCAAGACATATAATTAAAAAAAATACCTAAAAATGATCAGTGTTATTTGTTTGTTGTTTTCTCTCATATTCTCGAGGACTGCTAACAGGAAAATATAAATCTTCCTAATTACATCATTAGCTTGACACACGGTCTGTATGTGACCCTAACAGCAGCAGAAGAGACATTTAGAAAATGAAGTAACTGCCACTAATGGAACACGTTCTGCTTCTTGAGTAATCCCGATATACGGAATCATGTCTAGGTGGGGACAAAGAGGTGGCGTTGTCTCGCTGTTGCTGCAGTCTTGGCAAAATGCTCCAAGCGTTTTAGCTTCGAGAGCTTGTGCAAAGTAGTTACACTGGTGCGATGAGCTGCTTTCAATTTGCCGTGCCTGCATGGCACCACATTGTTTGGTCTCTGTCTGAAACACTCTGGAACTTTTAGATTGTGATGGAGAAGTTTCTTTTTGAAGCTATAGCTTGTTTACTGGGAAATCTCTGCTTTGAGCAGGTGTAGCTCCCTTTGTAATGCATCATTGTGGGAAGGATGCTGATGAGTTTTCTTTGCACTAACTTTACTCTTATTTGAGAACCACTTATCCAAACAACTTCAAAATCAACACTAAACTTGCTTCAGTCCCCAGCGATACGTACTGACAAGTGTGAAATTGATAGGATGAATCATTGTCCACATAAATAAATAAAAAGAGAACGAGAGAGAGAGAAGGATGGACACGGACATTGAGAAAGTAATTGTGTTTATAGTGAGATTGATGTTTACAGGATTTCAGGTCAAAAATAAGTAAGGGCATTAATTAATATAAAAAAAAAAAGCTATCATGCTGAGCTTTAACTTTTTGTAGTTTGACATTGGATTCATTTTTTAAGTGAAAGTCCATGTGGTAGCAATCACAGGCTGGCATATTTCCAAAAAGTGAATGCTTTTCTCTCCTTCAGGCCACCCATGGCTCACCGAGGCCTGTACCTGCAACTGCACTGAACGATCTCACAAAAGAGAAATCATTACTAGGCCACATGTCTTCAGGCATTATATCAGGCATCTGATCTCTGCCAATCATCTCTCACTAAACAGATCTTATAAGAGTCATAAATCAACATTTGATTCTTGCAACTTCTCTTTGAGCAACAATAGGAAGGCATGATGTTTTTGCCATTTTATAAGATAAGATTATAAAAGGGAGGGGGGACTTAAAATAATACAGATATGCTCTGCCACTATACTAGATACAATATCTACAATATTCCTTCAGTCAGCTTGATGCGGTTGAATTTCTGTAGACTTTACTACCACTGAAGAATATTGTATATTTCTCACATATTCCTCTTCACAGTGTCGGAGCCATGTCCAGTCATTTCCCTCTGTCCCTCAGTTACCATGGTAAAAATTACAGATGAATTGCCTGACCTGTTCTTGGCCGTGGAAAATTAGCACTTCCACCAAGGAGTCCTTAACAACGGCTCTCACTGTTTTCTTGACTATTGAGTGAAGGCCAAGTGCTTGAGTGTTTTGACGGTTTGATTGATGAGAGGAAGTCTAGACAAGAAAATGGTTTCCTGATTGTCTGTCTTGGATGCCTTTATGGTCTCATGCGGTACAATTCACCATGACTCGTCTTGTTTTACCATTCGTCGACATGTGCTTGTCAGCCAGGCTCGGCAACAGTCGTCCTTTCGAGAGAGAGGCAAAGAAAAACGTATGTATTAGATCATTATTAATGCTTGGGTCGCACTTCTGCAAACGTATATTCTAAGCTCCATAATCCATAACCATGTATAGGAATTATTCAACAAAGCTAACCTACAACGCTAGAAAAGTTGGGATGTTGTGTAAAATAAAAACAGAATGCAATGATTTTAAAATTTCATAAACCCATATTTTGTTCTCAGTAGCACATAAAAATATCAAATGTTTAACCTGAGAAAATGTGCCGTTCTTTTGAATCTGATCGCAGCAACACATCTCAGGAAAGGTTGTCACAGGGCCATGTATGCCGCTGTGTAGCATCCCCTCTTCTTTTAGCAACACTCTGTAAATGTCTGGGAACTGTGGAAACCAGTTGCTGGATTTCTGGGAGAGGAATGTTGTCCCACTGTTGTCTAATAAAGGATTCTAGCTGCTCAACAGTCCCAACAGTCCTGGGTTTTCATTTCATGATGTGCCAAATGTTTTCAGTTGGTGAAAAGCCTGGAATCTGGGCTGGCTTTTCACCATCCTAGTCTCTTCTACTATGAAGCCATGCTGTTGTAATACTGTAGATGCAGTATGCGGGTTAACATTGTCTTGCTAAAATATTCAAGGTGTCTGAAACCGTTATATACCTTCCAGCACTGGGCACCCCCAAATCATCAGAGACGCAGGCGTTTGAACTGAGCACCGATAGCCAGATGGTTCAAGTCAAGTTTATTACTATAGCATGCTTAAAAACAGCAGTTGTTGACCAAAGTGCAGTTTGCAAAAGGCAACATAAAGTGACAAACCCTGAGTAAAACCAACACCGATAAAAGTACTTGGAGAGATCCTGATGTAAAGAGGCTGTTTGTTCAAGTTTCAGAGCAGCAACCGCAAAAGCCCGATCTCCTCTGTGCTTTAATCTGGATCCCGGGACAGCTAGGAGCACTTGCTCAGCAGACCTCAGTGATCTAGAGGGAATGTGCAATCTTAAAAGATCAATGACTTAAAAATAAAATGATAAAATCTTGAAGTCAATTTGAAAACTAAGTAGCAGCCAGTATAGGGACAGTAATAAGTAGATATGTGGTCTCGCTTGTGCGTGCCAGTTAACAACTGTGCCGCTGCATTTTGGACCAGCTGCACTTGGCTAAGCAGTGACAGACTGACACCCGAATAAAGACTGTTAGAACAGTGAAGTTGAGATGAAATGAAGGCATGGATAGCTCTCTCAAAGTCTCTAAAACAGAGGAACGGCTTCAGTTTTAAGTATCCGGAGATAAAAGAAGCTAGTTTTTAATGACAGCATTTATGTGTTTGCCAAAAGTCCCTCTCCTCTTTGGTCTGGAGGATGCGGTGTCCATGTTTTCTAAACAGAATTTCAAATTCCGATTCATCCAATCACAGAACGGCGTCCCAGCTTTTTGGGAATTGGGTTTGCACATGAAAGGCTAAAAAATTGTAGCCGTTGTGATGATCACGTAGGACTACGACAGCCTGTGACAGGAAGTCTGGCGCTGTGTGCTGTGTATGCAATTAATCACATTTAATCTCATTTTATTTTCTATAGATTAATGTCTAGCACAATAATGGCTCTAAGGCAGTGGTTTAGTGGTTTTATTTCACACATCACTTGAGTGTTTATGCATCCTAACTTGCTGTCACATGACTCTGTCTTGACAGAAAACTTAAGCAGTACGAGTAAGTTCAAGAAAATAGGGCTGGCATTGTTTACTGGCGAGGGTAGTGCTCTGCAAACATTGAAAAGCCTATAGAAAGATGGCGGACAGGCGACGTTAGGCTGTGCATTAAACAGATTTACTGCTGCAGCGATAGTTGGACTACTTCAAATTTACAACAAAGATCCGGTGCTTATACGCCCTGCGGTATTATACAGCCTTTTACTATAATGCACATGCTGCGAGACAAACAGTTGCTAAACACAGTTAATAAGAGTGCCAGTAAACAATAGGGTAATGTTATAGTTGCTAATGTTTTTTTTCCTTCCTTAAAGCTGTTAGGGATAAGAATATGTCTCATTTTCCAAGTCGGTTTTAGGCCTCTGTGGGTGTGATAAACACTTGAACTCTCTGCGAGCCTCATGTTAATTACAGCGCATGGGTGATTGTATTGAGGGAAATTGTTTCCTCAAGTTTTATTAGAAGGCAACATCACAGACAACGCAGGCCCTTGGTGTAATAATGTGTAATGCTTTGTCCCATTCACTTTTTAAACATTTAAAAGAAACATTTAAGTTTTGGGTGTCCTGCATATTCTTTTTCTCCATGTATTATTCATAGACCACACTTCTTTGTTTACTTGTTATCGGCACACTCTCACATGCACTGTTAGCCGCTGTGCTACCATGCTTATACTAACATGAGACCACACATTCTGGCCGCTGTGCGCCATCGACAAATTAAAGGAAAGCAAGTATAGAGAATATCTGTTTTTACTTTACTTTTTAGTTGGTTACAGACATCGAGCCCCCGTTTAGAAAAAGGGAATAAACCTGCGCCATCATACTGTTTAATAAATAATGGTCAGCTATCTAACTGACCTTCTGCAACATCGAAATTGAGAAGGCAAGTAAACTTTTTGCTTTGGATATCCTTGTTGAAAAGTGGGAAAGTTGTACTATCAGTCCAAAAGTACAGAAGGAAAAAGTCAAACTTATACAGTGGCCACAGAGGTATTAAACAGAGCTCTTCAATAGAAAGCTCTGCGGTGGAGCATGTTTTTCTTCTCTCCAAATAGAGATACAGAAACCCCTTTTTCAAAGAAAGCTTTTGAACAATGCTGATGGGAGCAGAGATGGAGAGGGAGACAACTGGATAATGAGAGGATTTTCACCATTTACCCATTCCTAATGGGCATCCCCAAATCACACAGCTGCTCGTGTTTTGTTCCATCTCAATGATGTTAGGTAATATGTATTATTACTGAATTTTAATTTGTCATTAAGCTGCGTCAATGAAATATGCAGTGTAAAACTACCCAATTTCAGTGGCAGAGGTTTGACAGGGGCATTTTGCAATAATGGTGTCTACACCAGACATCGTCTTGCCATATGAAATTGCAACTGTGTGTGTTCAGATTAAACCATCAATTCTATCCATGTTTTTTTTTTCTACTGCATTTCCTCTATGTTGCAAATGCTCAAATGAATGTCATTAATTCTTTCAAACTTTGTGCAGGCACGGGAGCACGATCTATTTACTCGATAAATACGTTACAAAGTAGGTGACAGCTTTGCACAACTCGGCATTTTCTCAGTCACCTTTATGAGGTCGTCACCTGGAATGGCTTTCAGTTAACAGCTGCGCCTGTCAAGAGTTAATTTCTTGCCTTCTTAATGTGTTTGAGACCATCAGTTGTGAAGACGTAGCATTGCTATATAGTGAATAGCCCTATTTGAGTAATATTATGACAAGAACTACTCAACTAAGTATAGAAAAACAACAGTCCATCATTACTTTAAGAAATGAAGGTCAGTTAATCTGAAAAATTGAAAAACTTTGCGACTGCACTTGAGGATACTTTCAAAGACCATCAAACGTTATGATGAAACTGGCTCTCATCAGGACCGCCCCATGAAAGGAAGACCAAGAGTTGCCACTGTTGCACAGGCAAAGCAGCCAACAAGTGCTCGCCACCTCTGGGAACTCCTTCCAGACTGCTGGGGCAACATTTCAGGTGATTACCTCATGAAGCTGATTGAGAGAATGCCAAGAATTTGCAAAGCTTTAATCAAAGCAGAAGGTGCCTATTTGAAGAGTCTAATATCTGGAACATATTTTGGTTTGTTTAACACTTTAAAGTTTACTGCATCCTCGTGTGTTCCGTCATAGTCTGGATGACATCAGGATTATTTACATGTAGGAAAAAAAAAAAAAACATTGAAGGAGAAGGTGTGTCCAAACTTTTGACTGGTACTGTATATTAACTGCTTGATCATAATATCAAAGGTAGTTTTAACTTCACAGTTGGTTTCAGTTGTTGCTACATGTTTCCAAAATCAGCTACGTACAAGGTGTTCTTTTGCATCGTTGCTGGTACACAGTGGGTTAATGCTAGGGATGTACTCACACAACTTTTTCCATTTATGATCCAATATAGATGACTCGGCTTAAGGTATCCGTTGATACCGAGTACCGATCTTTTACCGGTGTTAAATTAATAAACTGTAATCCTCACTGTGAGAAACAGACTGGGAATCATTCTTTTATGTACAAGTCGAGATCCGGCCTGACTTACTGTTGCTTTTCTCAGTTTATAAAATAAAATGTAGAAAATAAACTCATTCAACAAGAAGCACTCTCAGCGCAAACCTCTGCTGGGGGAGCTCACTCTCTGGGCAGTGTTAGTGTTGTCTTTTATATTTATTCTGTTTGTTTTCTTCTTTGCAGGTGTACTGTAAGAGGTTTGTAGTGCAGTACAAATCAAACAAGGGCAGCATGACAGAGGTTTAATTTGATTACACAAACATTATGCTGGAGTAGGTAATATTATACTACAGTACACTGTATTTCTAACTAACCAGGCAGCTCATTCTCTTGACATGTTGGGATCAACTTGAAAGAAAGGGAGATGTGAAATGCAAAAGTGAGATCAGATGTGACCTATTTAGATCCAAACCATAATGTGATTTAGAATCATCATATACCAGTCTAATTTCCTAAATATTGCCAATATAAACAATGGCAGTATAATTTTAAGCATAGATTTAAAGATAAGGTATTATATGAAAATTTGACCTTATTTGACCTCGAATAAGAGGTCAGAGGTCCAAAGTAATGTGATCTTTAGAATCCCAATATCTCATTCCCTATATGCCTGTATGCTGGCAATACAAACAATGGCAGTAAGAAATATAGTTTTAAATAGCTCTATATAGCATTATTATCATGTGACCTTCAATTTATTGACCTTGAAGGAGAGGTCAGATGTGACATAATGTTTTAACTCTTTATACGGTACTGTCTATATGCTGACAATACACATGACACTTATAAGAATCATGTTTTCAAAGTTATAAGGCTTTTTTTTTTAAATAAATTTTTTACCAATAAATTATTAAGTTGACCTTGAAGACCTTGGTGGATATAAGTAAATTTTTAATGGATTGTTAACATGACCCCACTCCTCACCTCTGCAAAGTTTTATCAGAATTAATTCAAAACTTCTTGTGTTTACAAACAGAATGATGACACACATGCACGCAAATGCCAACAAAAAAAAAGAGTCCTTGGCAGAGGTAATAAATACATCCAAGAATATGAATTTAGCTGCATAAAGGGCAGACGGAAAAAATAAGGTGCTGTTATTTTTTCCCTCAGTACTTGGTGCCGGGAGAAAAGTAGAGCAGCCTTAAACACTCGAGGAGTGCATATATAGATATAGAGTTTAAATGCATGAAAAGGTAAGAACATGGCAACCCACTGCTGCTAACATGACGACTCCTTCTGCCAAGTATTTGAGTTTACAACAAAGAACTCTGATTTTCAATGGGTAACAAAAGAAGCGATGAGAAGTAAGGCTTGTGGTATCTCTACCCTCATACCTGTTTAGATAGTAGAATCATTGGGGCCACACCATTTCTCTAGGAAGTTTTTCTACTGCATTTCCTTCAGCTCACAGTGTGCAGGCCTGCTGACTTATTTAAAAGTAGAATGGGAGGCAGAGTCTTCAGCTTTCAGGCCCCTCTTCTGTGGAACCAGCTCCCAGTTTGAATTCGGGAGACACTCTCTCTGCGTTTAAGATTAAAACTTTCGTAGTTAAGTGCTGGATGAGATGACCCCGATCCAGCCTGACCCTAAACCCCTCCCTTAGTTATGCTACAATAGGCATGGCTGCTGGAGCATGATGATGAGTGTTTGTTCTTCACTGACCTCCTTTCACTCTCTCTAGGTTTAAACACCACTCTGCATTTAATCATTAGTTATTAGTAATATCTGGCTCTTCCACCGTGCGTCTTTTGTCCCGTCTCTCTCGCCTCACCCCCAATCAGTCACAGCGGATGACTGCCGCTCCCTGAGCCTGGTTCTGCCGGAGGTTTCTTCCTGTTAAAAGGGAGTTTTTCCTTCCCACTGTTGCCAAGTGCTTGCTCATAGGGGGTCATCTGATTGTTGTTGTTTTTTTTTCTCTGTATTATGTATAAATAAAACTGAATTTAACTAAAGTTCACTTTGGGGTGTTTTTAACCTCACAGCCAGCTTTCTGGTTACACTTCTGGTAACACTGAAAGAAAGATCTCCTAGTTGGGATAGGGATTTGTCTCAGTGTGTGAGCATGTGGCCTAAGGTTTATATTGTTTTGGTAATTAGGTAACACGGCATCTGGGCGTGTTCTGAGTAACAAAGAAGTACTGTAGCAAGTAGTGGAACAAATTGCTGTCTGCAGGAAGAAAATATGGAACGTTTCAGTAACAGCACTGTTTGCTACTAACCCAAATCCAGTTTTAAACACTAGTAGTTAAACAGAACCAGGGATTAAAAGTGAAGATAAAAAGAAGTGAAAACAAAATAAAAAAAAAATTAGCAAGTGCAAAACTCAAACATTCTGTCACTGTGCAGCTCTATAAAAGACCACGTTCTCCTGATGTGTCTGAAATTGCTACAACACCTCGTGCAAATCTCTGCGATGAGTATCTGATAGAATGGCAGCTTCTGATGCTCTGTGATAAGAGGATGGTAAAGCTACGGCTCTTAAAAGTTCCATTTGCTGTAGGATTTTTTTTTCAAAAAATATATTCTTAAATTAAAAATACACCAGGAAGGTTTTTCATTATGCATTTTACATTGAAGGATAAAAGCTTTTGATGTAACATATCTCCATAAGGAGAGAAACTGGGAAGTAGAATAGGGTAAAATTGAGCATTTAGCATGGGTATGGGAGAAATTGGAAAGTATTACTGAACATGGCACGGCGATTAACAGCTGTCTTAATTGACCGGTCCTCCAGAAATACACATGAGATCCTGGACTCGTGATCTCTGAATTTAGATTCAGGAGGCAGGGATAACTAAAAGGCTAATTTAATCCAGTTGACTGACTGATATTTGTGATTCATGCACCATCTCAGGCTTTTCATGCTTTGACTCTCATGATATTGTGAATGTTGCAGTGTTGCAGGAGCATAGCGGTACTGTTTTTATTATGATGCATGTCTCTGGCAGCTGCACCTTCTCGGCCCTGCGGCTTTTACCTGCTACTTAGTATGACTGTCACATCCCAACACTATTTCTAACCTTGCCCCTAGTGACTGCAAGTCCAAAAAAAAAAAAAAAAAATGAAAGCAGCTACCTAAAGGCCTGTTTATGAACCACAGCTGGAACTGTAAAAAATTTATTCTGAACTTTGACAAACAGTGAAACCAAACATCAAAGAAAAAAATCCTTTAATTTCTTTTTCAAATTACTTTTTAAAACCTGTTTGACTCTTCTCTGATACCATATTAAATATTCCAGACATCTGTTGTTATGACACTCATATTTTTGGCATTACAGCAGGATTTGGAAGTGCATATGAGGGGAAAACACGTACAGGTATGGCTGAAGACAATGGGATGGGGAAATGCCAAAAGGGGATTTGCAGTCAGAAATGAATGTTGAATATTTGGCTGGAATTCCTTTCTGAAGGGATTTGTTTTTCATTAGTGTTTGGGGTGTCAGCTCTCCATCCTTGCTCACTCTAGGCAGGAGTCATTTGTGGCATTTTAGGCACGTGTCTGTGAAAAGACAGAGAAAGGGAGGACTAAACGGGAGAGAAGGTGAGATGTCTGTTTCTGAAGTGAGAACTTATCACTGGTGTTTGATGAGGTGGCTGCACATTGGGAGAATGAAGTGATTTCCATGACTGATGAGCCATCCACTGTCTGAGTGAAAATTACTTTCACACCCACTTCATTTATGATTTTGCTCCCTAAAATTCTAAGTGCCTCTCAGACATTTCATTTTCTCTCTTTTTTAAAATATATATATATATTTCTTCTTCTGATTTTGTTTTAATAAGTTAAATTATTTTTGTGGTATTACAACTTTCAACTACTAAGCTTGCCAAATACAGTTTTATATAGCTGCTAGCACAACTACACAGACTTGTATCCTTTTTTCTCCCCTTATTTTACGGCAATATAGTAGGTCTGTGATTAGCACTGTTGTGTCACAGCGGGGGGCAGGGGGAGTTGTACCTGGAAAGGTCCTCCTTTGTGGAGTCTTCATGGTTGTTATTGTGGCTGTGTTACTTTGTGTTTTATTTTAGTTGTGTCTTGTCTCTTGTGCCTGGTATTAAGTTTTATTTCCCCATGTCTTAGTTCTGCTGTATATCCCAGGTGTCCCCACTCTGCCCCAATCACCATTGTCTCAATCCCCCTTGTCCTTTGTCAAGTCCTCTCTCATTGTTGTGTGTGACCTTGTTCTGTGTCCCTAAGGATATTCTGGTGTTTTCTGGCAACTTACTCCCTGACTCTATTTGGCATATGTTTTGGATTCTTGGACAGCATTGAAGGCTGATTGTCTGAGATTAGTTTCTGCATCCTTCGTCTTCATTTGGGCCCACGACTCACTTATCACACAGCAACATATGACAGTTCTCCACATTCATCTCCAGGAGATCCTAAAGCTTAATGCTTCGCTTTGTCCAGGACACTCTCAGAAAAGAGATTATTAAACTCGAGTGTTTTTTTTTTTTTTTTACATCTCTATACAAAAGAATTGATGGCTTAAGTTGAACTGCTCATCCAGCCATCCATGCATCCATGGCTTGGTTGTGGGGCCAGCAGCCTAAGCAGAGAAGTCCAGACGTTCCTCTCCCCAGTGACCTTTTCCAGCTCATCAGGGGGAACACCAAGGCGTTCCCAGGCCAGGAAAGGGTTAGACTCCTGGTTCTACCCTGGGGCCTCCTCTTGGTAGGACATGCCCGGAACCTCTCCCCCAGGAGCAGAGGTGGGAAGTAACGAAGCACAAATACTTCGTTACTGTACTTAAGTAGATTTTTCAGGTATCTGTACTTTACTTAAGTATTTAT
>JAVDPK010000852.1:439686-482502 GCA_034780415.1 Cichlasoma orientale | reverse complement strand
ACACACACACACACACACACACACACACACACACACACACACACACACACACACACACACACACACACAAACAGCAACTTAGCCAACACAGTGATGTTTCAGTCCTAGTGGCTGCCATCTAGTGTCCACTAGGGGAAAGATTACTACAAGCGTGATCAGTGAAGCTTGCTGTTCTGGAATAATCACATAGCTCCAAAATAGCTCAGATAATAATCCAGTGGGTTTTTAAATGGCTTATTTAATTTAACTCCCAGCCACTGAGGGAACATTAAAGACTTCAATTTATCTGAGAAAATGGAAATCACTCAATTTAGAGACGTATCCTACATCTAAAACCAAAACTGTACACGCACAGACAGACAGACAGCATAGATATACTGTATATAAACATTTATTCTCTGCACAGTTGTAAGGAATCAATGGGAAAACAATATTATCAATTACTGATAGAAAAATACCTTTGCTGCACCATGATCACTCTGCACCCGTACACACAGTTAGTATTAAAAAGAACATAGTATGCGTGTCGTGGACATTTATAATATTAAAAAAAAAAAACAATGTGAGCGTGCAAATATGACATCTATTAGGTATGAAAGTGTCACTCATACAAAAAGACATACAGTGTGTGATATATTGGCATATTTTTATAATCTCTACAAAAAATATCAGTGATAATCTCTTTTTTAAAATTTCTTCTAGATATCAATACTGATTGTGTGCAAATTTTTCAAACTTAAACAACATCTGTGATTAAAGAAATCCTGCAGACCTGTGAGGAGAAGGAAACAGATACGTCTTTGGAGTCAAACATCCTTTCACATATTTGGCTTTGTGTGTAAAAATCAAGTACCATGAACTTTGTGTACAATGTTGTGTCAGCACATTATACAGCGTGTGTTGCTGTCAAAAAGGCTTTTCAAATACTTAATGTCCCTTTAACCAGCTGTTCAGGTCCACAGTCCACAGAGGCAGTAATATGACAAGCAGTTTGACACATTATCTCCCAGTGTTTAACACAGTGTAAAAGTGCAGCAGAAGCAGATATCCCTCTGTCATTTTTATGTCTTGCTTGACCAGTGTTAGTAAGTGTTGGTGTCACAGGCAGCTTTTTACAGTGTGATTCAGCTTGGCTTCATAAACATTTGCACATAGTAGCAGTTTTTCAAGACTTGTTTGGTGGGCGATCTGGCAATCATATGGAGTGGCAAGCTCATCGTCTCACTCATTTAAGCGGTCCAACAGATGAGACTGTAAAACAGAAAGTTCCTCCAACAAGGATCGAGCTGCTTTTACGTGCAGATTAACTCTGAGAGCCGAGGCGGGTATCCTACACAGTATGTTGTATGACATCTTTAGTTCATCATTTCGAGGTTTAGTGGCTGACCACAGGTCACTGCGTGTTCATAGGCTGGCAATGGCCGTGTGAGATGAGTTTTTCGGATTGGTTGACCTGAGCCTGACGTGGCGCGGTTATCCAGCAGTGCGACTGTGTCTCAGTCGAGGCAGAGGTGAGGGCGGTCCCTCAGAGGCCTGCAGCTATAGATGGCTCTGTGCTGAAGGGCGGACGCACACAGGACACACAGGACAGAAAGTAGTTAGATCATCACTGTATACTCTAAAACGTTGTACTGGTACTGTATACTGCAGTAACTGAATTTCGATGTTCATCAAATGTGAACATTGTATCACAAGCAAATGAAAGCATTGCTTACAAAACAATCAGCCAGACATCAAAATTATATATGTAATTATGTTACGTGCAGCTATAGCATCAACAAACCAATTAAAAATACTAATGGCACAAACTCACCATTCAGAGTTTGGCCCTTGTGAGAAAGGTTTTCACTGAGAATTTGCTGTATTTCTACAGAGATTCAAAGAAATAAGCGTAAAACACACTGGACATATTAATATGTAAACTTGGTGAAAATTGGTATAATAATCCTGGGACTTACCTGCTGATCTCACCACCTCTGTGGGTTCACTGTGGCTCACTTCTAACTGAGGTCCAGTACATGGTGTGGACACTATCTGAACTGAGACCATTAGATCCCAGTGTCTGCACACTGATGTGGACAGGGACACTCAGGTCGATGTTCTCAAGAATACACTGCACAGACAGAAACACGATTTACTGTGCATCTCCTGCTTTGATTCATAGTTTGACGCATTCAATTATTACAACAGGATGAAATACTGTGCTGCCATGGATACCTTGGTGCACGCTGAGCTCATGACAGATTTGTGAAAGTCCCCATCAACATACACCTGAGACATAATGAGTACAAGAAAAATCACATAAATAGGAAGAAAATCTTCTGAAATAAGTCTGTGTTTGTTTTACCTACCCTGTATCCATACACAAATGTCCCGTTACTGCACCCCAGCTCATCGAGTTGTGGCCTCTCCCACCCAATCATGAGGCTGCTCTGGCCCACTGTTTTGATGACCTCAACAGATCGAACCTCGGCTGGAGCTTCTGGAGGGGATTGGACACAGAAAAGTCAAGCACAATTATGCTTTCTACAACTTTTATTATTCCCTTATTACTAAATCACAGCACAACAAACAAAGATAGCAGGACTTAGTACTCAGAATTTACTAACTACTAGTTTACTAACCCAAGTGATTTATTTGGAGTTAATAATCACATACTGCGGTGTGTTATGTGAGCAATAAACAGGGTGAAACTAACCACCAGAGCCTGCACTGCAATGTGCTGCAACATTTTTTCAAATACGAGACAGACACAGAGAACAGCTTATTTCTAGGTACTGTGTAACCACATTACAGCAGTACACAATGAAAAACTAATATTCTGTTATCCTAAATTGCAATAGTATGCACACAAATGCTTTTCTATCAAATCAAAAACTAATATTTCTTCTACCAGGACTCTGAACTACTCTGTCCTTTGTCTTTGTGTAAATAATCTCAAGTATTAATATAATAATTACCTGGCTTGGGTCTTGCAGTCTTAATTCTTCCTAGATGAGCGGCGGACTTTGTGGCAAACTTGTCTGATCTCTCAGGAGAGCGATGAGACAGCTGAGAGGACTGAGCATTTTCAGGGGCAGCACCATCTATTTTAGAAGGCATGTTGAAACTTGTAACTTTAGGGGTAGTTGATATGTTAGGGGCAGTTGCATGTGAGGGAGTGGCTTTTGGATTGGTAACATCAGAGTCAAAGGTAGTGGCGCTCTGTATAGAAGCTTTATGTGTAGCATAAGCTGCATCGGAGAGCGCAGTGATTTTCTTTGTCATTTCCGGGGATAACGTTACATTAGTGCCACTACTTGAAATGGATTTGCTTGTAGCCGGGGTGGGGAAAGGAAAGTTAGAAGAGCTAGACAGAGCAGGTGTTGTTTGAGATGTGCCTGCTTTAAGGCGGTGGTTAGTAAACATGCTGGGACTGAATGTGGCATAAGCTGATCTACATGCAACTGCATCAAAAAGTGTTGGTGACTTGTTAGTGGCAATTAGTTTGGTGGTGACTACTGGAGTGTGTGCAGCTTGGCTAAAAGCAGTGGTGACTGGGAGAGAGTTGATCTGTGGAGTACTGGGACTGAGGCTCAGCTTCTTAGTCTGAGAGGCTTTGTTCAGGTCTGCAGGAGCTGAAAGTGACAGACTACTCCTGGGTTGCTGTCCTCTTCCTCTGCTCTCTGGAGCCTTGGGATGGAGACAGATAGATTTATTAGATATAAAAGGTGTGATGGGATTTTATGGTACCTTATGTGGAAATATCTTCATAGCCGGTGCAATTTCAGAGGACGAATTGACATGTAGAGTAGTGTGGTGGGGTTTTTATTTCATATCAGAAATAAGCAAAAATCTATATAAACTTTTTCGTATGATTCAGCACTAATCTATATGTTTATTACTGAATGTTAAAAACTCCTAAATGTACCTCAAAGCTGCTCCTCAGGGTCTTCTGCAGCTGTTCTTGTAGGTTAAGGATCTTCTCAGGACTACTTAACCTCCTCCTTGGACTGGCAAAGGAGTAAATGGTAGGACTCAGCAAGGATGCAGTCAGACTGGTGGGATATAGGGAGCACTTCTCTTTCGTTACATCCGGATAATGAAGCCCAAATTTCTCTGCTTGACTGGCTGCTGGGGATGGTCCACTCGCAGAAGGAGAGAGCTGTGGTGGGATTGAGTATAAAACAAAATAAAATCATTTGCAGACAGGATATTTGTTAGTTTACTCACGAGTTTTTGCTCTATGAAAATTATGTCACTGTGAAAACCTAAAAGTCGCAGGCATTTTTCTGTAAAAGATTGGTGGCATAGTAAGAATAAATTCAGGCCTGGCAGAAAAAAATATAGTCTCACCGGAGCTGAACTGGTGATCTCGCTCTCGTTTGGTGGAGCAGGTGATGATGACTCCTGGATGCTGGCTTGCTCTAGCACTGGTGAGGATGGCACAGATGAGTTGGCATCTTTCTTTATTGATCCTGTTGCTACAGGTGTGAATTCACTACTGCAGTCTTGATGAGTTGTTGAAGATTCAGTGGAAACTCTATAAATTTCTTTCCCCCTGCCCTCTACTCCAGCTTCAGGTGCGACTCCAGTCTGTTGTTGCTTTTTTACAGAGGTGGATACAACCGGGCCGGTCCAATCAGGTATGAATTCACTGGTGCAGCCTTTAAATTTAGAAATAAATTCAGGAGTAAACCCACTAGTGTAATCCCGGGTCTTTATGTTGCTTTCTAATGCGAATGCTGCAGTGTAGTCCTGCAGAGCAGCGTCGCTGAGCAGATGCTCGACCTGCTGTGTGAGGTGGGGGTCCACACAGCCTTGTCTCTGCAAGATCTTCATCATCTGATATAACAAGCTGTTCCTCTCCTGACACTTCACCACAAGGCAAGACAGCTTAGCCTGTTATTGGACAAAATACCTGACAGTCAGAATGAACCACTAAGAGCTGAACACAGAGCTAGTCTTTATTTCCTCACCTTTAAAGGAGGCATATCCAGCTCTGTCTGGCTTTTCCTTTTCAGCAGTGCATCATACTAGAAACCAATAAAGTGAAAAGCATAACAATTGTGACATAAATATAAAGAGAGAACAGTTTATTACCTGAAACTAATTGCAAAAACACAGATGACCCACCTTAGCTCTGATGTCACTGTAACGTGCCCTGAGTGAGACAAGAACAGTACTGATATCGTCCCTGCTGCCCTGCCCTCTTTTCAGAGCTATATACTCCGAGTTCAGCTCCTCTAGAGCGACAGTCTGTTGGGTTTTACACACATCACATCAACATACGCGCACACACAGAGGACTTATGAGTAAAACTGTCTCAAGCAAGAAATTATAATGTGTCAGAACCTCCAGCGTATCTACAATATGCAAGTATTGCAATCTAGTACAGCTTGTAAGCATCATGTCCCTTAGAGGTATTTTATGATGTGTAAGAATCCATATTTTGCCATTCTTACCTTGGCTTTGAGCTGAGCTGTGAGGATGCTGTATTGCTCCTCTATTTGAGCCTTGAGTGACAGAGCGTCAGTGTTCTCCCTGAGCAGGCCTGTCACTTTGTTCTGCAGCTCCTTCACCTGCAGCAAAGACAGCTGCTCTTTAGGTCTCCACCTAAACTTTGCATTTTGATTTCAACTGTGAGACAAATATAAATCTTGCATGTGTGTGTATAAGCTGAGTAGCAAACATGAGGGACAGGGTTTGAGGCAAAGAGACACAGCTGGAAAAAGGTATAAATAATGAGTGTGAAAGAAAGAACGGCATTTCTTGTTGAGAGAATCAATCTTGGAACATCCTTGAGAATCTATCTCAGTGCTTGGATTTGAATCCCACCATAAATCTTTGATGAAATTCAAACAAAAAAAAAGTGGCAACACAGAAGCTAAAGAATATGTGCAGGAAGTTCCATGAGGAAAGAGTTTCATATTAAAAGCTTGAGAAAAACTTTACATAAGGTCATAAAGTTCATACAACACATATTACTAGATTAATTAGAGACTTTAGTGATCTTTGAATGTAAATTATGTGAAAAATCAAACATTCTTAGACTAATTACAAATGTTTAAGCTTTTTTTAGTATCTAAAACATGTTGCAGGTTGAGGGGTTGGAATAATTTTGACTGCAACTGTAAACCTAGTTACCTGGGTTGTGAGGTTGTAATTTTCCTTCCTGGTTTCTTCCATCTGATTCTCGACATCCGTCAGTTTCATCACCTTTTCAGCTGCTTGGGTTGCTTTTTTCTCTGCCTCCTCCCTCCTTGCTTCTGAATGACACAGTTCGCCGTGAAGCCTCTTGATCTGAATATGAATGCAAAATGAAGACAGTGAAGTTTTCAAACATATATTATGGCTCTCTAATAAAATAACACAATAACAAGCAAGAAAAAGAAATTCTGTACCATATCATTTTTTTAAAACTAAAAAAAAATATGTGGCTCGCCTAAACTCACCTCTGCATGGCTCTTGTCCATTTCCTCTCGAGACTTCTTCAACGCTGCTCCCAAAGCGTCAGTCTCTCTCATCAGATCATTTTCCTCCTGCTATAAATCAAAAAAAAAAATATTTGGTGCCTCAAACATCAAGTTGAAAAGCCATAGCACTGAAAGGACACTCTATAAACTGACACAACAGACGCTGACATCATGCACAAATGCACTCCATTCTTGATACCTGTATTAAGTTCCTTCTGTGGTTATTAGACTGGCATCTTTGTGTAGCATAATCTGCAGTCTCAGCAGGAGTCTCGGTCTTCTTTGTCAAACCGGCGCTGCTTGGATTCAACAGCTGCTGCTTCTGATTCCCCTCTTCTGTTTGTTTTTGGATGCAGAGAGCTTCTAAGCTGTTCCTTTCTTCTCTTAGGCCTTGAATTACAAGCATTATCTGCTTTTCCTCTTCTTTCAAACAACTGACTGAATGTTCGCTTCTTCCTTTTTCTTCCTTCAAACTGCTTACTGACTTCATCAACCTGTCGTGTTCTTCCATTAAACTGAAAGATATTTGTTCCTGGTCTCTCTGTTCCTTCAGACACTTAAGGGAATTGGTTAGTTTGTCTCTTTCTTGTTTCAAGTTCAGCACCGTCTGGCTTACCTGGTCACTTTCTGTCCGTAAACTCTGCAGTGACTTCATTACTTCATCTCTCTCTTCTTTTCCACTTGAGAGAGATTCTATTATTGCCCCTTTATCTCTTTCAAGAGCAGATAAAGACTTGGTTAGCTGCTCTTTCTCCTGATTTAGACCATTCATGGACCTTATAAAGTGTTCTTTCTCATTTCTCAGTCCACAGATTGTCCTGCTCAGCTGCTCTTTCTCTTGTTTAAGGTCAGCCAGAGCTTTAAAGATGTAGTCTTTCTCCTCCTTCAGTCCCCATACTGTCCTAGTTAATTGCTGTTTCTCTTCTGTCTGCACTTGGATTGACAGAGCTACTTCTCTTTGCTGCTCTCTGAGTGAATTGATGTATTTAGTCAATCCTTCTTGTTCTGTTTTGAGATTCTGGACTGAGTTGGTCAACTGGGCCACTTGATCTGTCAGTGATCCAACATGAAGATGCTTTTGTGAGCTGTTCTTTAGCGAGTCACAGTGATTATTATGCTGACTACCAGATACTGAATCTGTTTTCAAAGTGTCAGTTTCTTGATTGAAAATCAAATGTGCCACTTCTTCTCCTTGGACTAACTTTTGCTGCAGCTCCATGATGGTGTTCAGATCATCCTCAGTCTTCTTGGTGAGTTCTGAGACCAAACAGCCCTGTTCCTGGTTCTCCTGCTCCAGCCTGACTTGATCCTCCTCTAGCTGAGAGATGCGCTCCATCAGCTGTGTTCGCTGCTTTGTCATGTCCTCCTCTTTGAGCTCAATGTGAGCCAAAAGTTCCTGGATCCTCTCTGCCAAGGCCCTGTTTTCCTGATTCGGGGCTTGGATAAGATCATCCTGGGCAAGTGCAACTGTGTCATCTTGGGTACGAGATGACCTGAGATGATCATTTCCATCAAAGGTGAAGGGTGAGTTAATCTGTACAGAAATGCAGAGTTTGATCAGTGATAAACTGGATGTGTAGAGCAAAGCTTCCTCAGCTGTAAAAAACCAGAAAACTGTTAAGAATACTAAAACACAAGTAAAACACCTTTTCTCTTGAAGACCTCTGCTCGGTCTCCGCCTCTTTTTCCTCTGCTTGTTTCCTGAGTTCTAACTTCAGTCGAACATTCTCCTCAGCCATCTCCTTTAGCTGATTCTGTGTGCGCTGCAGAACAACCTCCAGGTCATCACGTTGCTCTTGAAGAGCTTTAAGATCTCCACCTAACCCCAAGCTCCTGTAGGCTTCCCTCAGGGCATCGGATTCCTCACTGGGGCTTTCCTCCAAATTTAAGATCCCTTCAGAGCACCAGTTTCCAAGTTTAAACTCATCTAATGATTCTGAAGTCAAGGAAAATGACTTGAAGCTGGTGCTGGGTTCAGAGCCACGGGAAAACGAATTCAGGGGATTATTTTTAGGTGACATTTTTACTTTAAGTGATGAGGGATAATGCTCTGTGATGCTCTGTGTGCCCTCTGCTGTCGCCTGGTGGTGATCAAGTGGAACTGCACATGAATAAGCCTGTACATCCAAAAAAAATTGCAATTTTAAGATCTTTGATGAGACAAAGTTTATAAAAATGACAATGATTCTTCTAGCACAGTGTAAAGCTACTGTTTCTTATGTTTCAATCAGCTACCAGGAAATACTGATTGCTGTAAACATGTAGAAGCATTTACAGGCAGGATGATGGTTGTAAAACACTAAATTTTTGCAACAAAGATTTATCCTTTTCATATAACAATACATTTTAACGATTTAACAGTTAACAATGGTTCACATACCGGTCATATTTGGCCTATGTAAAGTGATAAACAGCTGATAATGAAATATAGAATAAAGTGACTAAATTATAAATAGTAACTTGTCTCAGATTGATCAGCTGAGCTCTTTTTGTCTGTCTAAATAATAATTTTGAAACACAGATGCAGTAATTTTCCATTTTTCAAACATGATTAATAATAACTCTCCTGCCATCAATGGACATAACGCTGATACTATAAATATTCGTCAGTTTGAATAAATAAAGCCTTGAGTCACAAATGGAACAACTGGCACAAAGTCTGAACATACAAATTAATTTCTATATCACTATATACTCTTTCTTGCCTGAGGAAAGAAAAAACTTTTCCTGTACTCTCATGCTGCTTAGCTCAAAATATATTAATAAAGTTTGCTTCTGTGCACTGCTTTTCATTACTGGAGGCAAATATGACACTTATATTATCACTGTATACTATATGAAAAGTAGGATGGCCTCACTAGTAACTTAAAGTAAAATTTGGTTTATAAGTTTCTCCCTCTAAACCTGCATTCATACGTCTAGTCTCATATTTAGATCTCAGGAGTGGCTAACTCCCGGTGTCCCAGAAGTAAATGCTTAACTTGGAAGGACCGTATTCCTGTACTTTGCACCGTATCACTGGAACAACCTTTAAAGGAATCTTCTACTACTTCTTTTACTGTAATCAAGCCTTATTTTTAGAGACCACAGTCAAACAACCTAATTAAATTATTAATTAATATTAATTGTGTCATACGCACCTCTCCCAAGCAAGCCACTGATGATTGTCCTGTGGCAGTGGTATATGACAAAGTGTTGGAGTTCACAGAATTAACAGCTGAACTGGAGTTGGGTGTACTGTTCCCAGGATTCAGGCATGCAGATGGTTGACTTGGTGTGTGGTTAGCTGAATCCTTGAGGACCTGCTGCAGTCTTTGGGTCTTCTCTCTCAGTTGTTCAACCTCCTCCAACAGCGAGCTCTCAGACAGTTTCAGCTGATGGATCTCTGCCTTCATCTCATCCACTTGGCAGTTGAGGAAGTGGCTGCTCTCCTGGGCCTCCTGGAGCTGCTCCATTAGACCCCTCCTCTCAGTCATCCTCTCCTCCTCTCTCTCCAGCAGCACTCTGAGATCCTCCTGCAGGCTGACAATGAATCCTTGCAACCTTTCTTCATTCGAGGATTGTTTTGTGTCACTGTTTCTTCCTCCCTCTACGTCATTTTCTGTTTTTCCCTCATCACTCACTCGCTTTTCTCTCTCAGTTCCAACACTTGGCTGCCATTGCTTCCGCCTCCCCTCCTTGGTCTCCTCTTCTCCTTCACCCTCTCCCCTCATGGAAGACAGCCTATGTTGTTCTTCCAAGCACTGCACAGTCCCAGCAGTAATTCGGACTGCTCTGATCGTTGCCATACCAGTGGCAGCGCTCACAGTCATGTCAAGCAGCTGCTTTTCTAAGGTGAAGATGCGATTCTGCAGGCTCTGCTCTCTCTCCCAGGCCAGGCTGAGTTTGTGTTGGAGTTGCGTTTTAAAGTTTTCAAAATACTGGGCCTGTCGACTCATCTCCTCCTCTTTGGCCTTCAGTTGCCTCTGACAGCGCTGCAGTCGCTCCCTCCATACTCGCTCCTCTCGCTCCTTCTCCTGAGTCTGAGTGAGACAGAGACAGAGAGACACCACAGATAGGTCTGAACTTAATCGCATCTACTCAAAGCTTGCTTGATAACATGTTCTACATACCTGAGCTGAATTTGTTTGTGTATTAGTATTAGTATAGTAACAGTCCTTGCTGTATATGTTACTGTGTCTGATGACACACTTGCCTGTCTTGTGTCTCTTGCATTTTGTGCATTTTTTTGCACAAAGGATTAACTGTGATCTTTCTACCACATTGGCTTACCACCACCAAGTATGATTGAGGTATGAATTAATAGTGCACGAAATTGCAAAGCGTCTTTGACAGCCTTGAAAAGCGCTATATAAGATTAATGCATTATTATTCTTATTATTATTATTATTATTGGCATGTTGCATGCATTTTGACCAAAGAACATGTAAATAAAAGTGACCTGTAAGTTATTTTAAATGACTACTCCAGGTAAATATAAAGGGTGCTAACTGCAAAATATATTTCACAGCAGAAAAGGCGCGTTAAACTTTTTACATCCCAGCCTTCAAAACTCTGCTTTTAATGGTCTGATATTATTTTGTCCATCCCATGCATAACCCTTTTATTCATATCTGAAGTAGGTATTACTTCCATCTGGTAAAACTCACATTTTTAAAGGTATTTATGTGTTTTGTATTTTCTACATTAATGACCCCCTAAAGCCCTCAGAAAGCACTCACCATGGTTCTGACCTCCTCCCTGAGCATGTGGAGTCTCTGGTCCAGCCTCTGTGAGTGATGCATGCTGGGGAACTGGGAGGCGGAGGCTAGCTGATATAGCTGCAGCAGGAGGCTCCTCTCGGACCTCTCTAACTCTCTGATCCTTATTCAACAGCCAAAAAAGATCGCATTATGACATCTCAATAACAGCATATAAATGAGCTTTTAAAAATTAAACTTGCTGATCTAAAAATTGATTCAGTTTTACCTCCTAACATGGTGCAAGATGCAAGGAAAAATCTGCTGTAGTGAGTAGCTTTTAGAGGTGCACTCTCATGCGTGTATGCAGTGCAGTCAGGTGTGTGTGACACATAATATCATCTTGGCCAAAAGTGAGTGTATAGTAGCAGGTGTGTGTGTGTGTGTGTGTGTGTGTGTGTGTGTGTGTGTGTGTGTGTGTGTGTGTGTGTGTGTGTCACTGGATCCCCTCTCTCCCAATCTCCCACCTGTTCCTCAGGTAGCTGTCAGGCTGGATGGCTGAAGTCGCTCTCACTCGGCTACACGGAACACGCAGGTCCGCATCAGCTCCTACAGAGTCTTTTACCATGGCAACTGAAGTGCATCCGGTACCCGCTGTGTCTGATGAGGTCATGTGATCCTCCACTGAGTCAGCTTGTTCCCACTAAGATAATTTTACCTGCAGCACAAGAACTGCTGGTGTCAACCTCATTCATTCCAAAAAATAAAACTCATACACTTTTCATACATTCATCTGGGCTGCTTGTATTTTTCCATTCAACAAGTCTATCATATTTGTACAGACTATGACAAAGATAAACACAGACACACAAAAAAAGATACATCCACTTAAAATACAGTCATGTATTATTTACAGTTTCAACAGCAAGGAAGCAAGTTGTTTGGCACACGATAATCTATCAGGTTACGCCTCCTCCTAATCACTCCCATCCTGCACCTCCTACTGTACCACACTGCACAAAAACTCCCATCCCGAAATCTTAAAGGACAGTGTCACATGTTTTTATGCAACGTAATCAGCTCATTCAGTTTTTGATTGAACTGGCCATACTGTGTGTTGAGCGAGCGATTGAATATTGTTTTAAGGTAGATATGAAAAAATGTGAATATAACCTCAAAAATAAAATAAACACTAGCATCCCTCTGACATATTTATCCATCTTGATTGTTTTTCTTAGAATTGTCCAGGTCTGAAAATATCAACAGAGATATCTGCCACCTCTTGAATATGGTGGAAACAAAAGGGACTGACCTCGCGGTGTTTAGTGGCAAAAAAAAAAAAATACATTTAATAAACATCTCTTTCCAGAAATCATGATTGTAATGCTAAAAAAAAATCTGCTAACCAGATTCACGTTGAAACTATTTCCTTAATACCAACAACTGGTGCACAAAGAAGCATGCAACTACCCATGAAAACAGACTCCTGCTCATGGCACCATGTAAACATTAATAGTGGCCCACTCAGCTGAGCTGTAATGGCAGCCATTTGCATGCAAATTTCACTTGGGGGGTACCAGTTTGGTTGAAAAAATAGTTTCTACACAAAATAGTTCACAATTTTTTTTTTTTTTTGATTTTTCTAGCCGAGTCACAATTTCTAGAAACTGGCACTGCTGCAGTTTTTTAAGCATTTATTTATTTTGGCATTCTGTGCACTTAAACGGCAGGTGTCATCAAGTTCCTCTGCATGGATCAATAGATTCAGAAGGATAATCAGCACTCAGATAAAAAGTATGCATATATGATTGTAGAGTGAACTGTGTTTAAGCTTAAAAAAGGCTTGCAAGCAACTCAGTATGAATACAAAAATCAGTGGTAGCACCATCAGAAACTCGATCATTTACAGATTTGGATTCTTGCGATCTAAAAGCAGCCAAAGTCACAAAACATAAATCAAAGCTCTCCCCAGTAACAGATGTTTAAAGGAGTATTTCTGAGAGGTGAAATTAAATAACAAACCTGGTTTTGCGTTTTCCCTTTCAGTGCAACCAAAAGCTTCCAGAGAGTTCAGCTTCTGCTCCGTGCACTTAGACGCACTGCGGTTTCCTTAGAAACGCCACGGACATTGGACTTTGCCAAAATCCTCCATATCCAGTTGGCACTCAGCTTGCTCACCCCGTCACTCAGCCCTGTGCTTTCACTCTTCTCCTCCCTCCATTTGCTCCCTTCCATTGTCCTACTTGGCATTCCTTCAGCTGAGGCTGTGGTTCTTCTTGCTTTTGTAAATCATCTGATTCAAATTGTTCTCTCATTAAATCAAAGTGTTTGCTTTACAGAGGAGTTAGGGTTTTATGTTCCAGGTCCAAGGATCACGATAGCAGATGTTACTTATAAATAAATCTCACTTTTCTTCTCATGTATATCTGGTTATTTATTACATTTTCAAATACGTTTTGCATTCCAGTCTTCTGCAAAAGTGCACGTTTATCAAAAAGGCCATAAGGTTTTTCAAACTGTCTACAAATGCATAAAAAACAATTAGGTGTTGTTTCATCCTCGCTTGCCTCCACAGCACCTTAACACCTAAGAAAAAGGAAAAGATGTTTAAATTCTTTCCTAAGCATTACTGTCAGGCATCATAACTGTGCCAAATTCTAGTATTATAGAGTCAATTATACCTGATGTGGGTCCACGGGCATTTTCATTAAGGCCAAAGAATAAATGCTAAAGAGAAAAATAAAAAGAGGAACAAAAACTAAAAGAACACAAGAGGTTTAATCAACAGGTGAGGAAAGAGAGAAGAAAAGATGTGTCAAAAAGTTGATAAAATAACACAGCACAGCAGATTTTATTTATACCTTGCATACTGTACCAGACATGACAGAAAGCTTAGAAAGAAACATGTAAAATTTCAGTGTGTACCTTTTCCTCTATTTCCTTTATTTGTTTCTTTTGCAAGTCAATCCTGTCCTCCAGCTCTCTAATTCTCTGAAACCGAAAGACAAAAGTGGTTAGCTCGTGAAAACGCAGAACACATCTGACTGATTCTCACACGATAATTTCTTTAGGTACAAAAACATTAACAGTTAAATTAGACTGTTATCCATCTATTCCTGTAGACACTCCTGCCTTTCCATCATGCTGTCTGTCTCCATGGCAGCTGTTGGAATGAGCTGCCATGGCAACAGAAGAGCAGATTTAACAGTGACACTGTTTGAGACTTTAAAGCTGAGCTAAAGCTCAGTGACTCCGTTCTTTGTTCCTAACATATAACACATAACAGCTCTCCACTCTGGGTGCTAATTATACACTACACAGGCAAGCAGGCAGGTACACTAAACACATGACCTAAACGAAAACATGACCTTTTCAAGTTAATATCATGTGCAGCAAATGAATCTACGTTTGATCTGAATGCTCCAGTTAAATAACTACACAGGATGGGGAACGAGCGTTAATAAAAGCCACACTGTGGGGACTTCTCAATGAGCAGAATTTCAGAGATATTTATTATTACAATATAAATTAGGTCTAACAGATATATTTTTCTGACCTACAAAAAAAACTTTGATTTCTGGCCTAACCTGTAGTCTCAGTAAATGAGACACTCTTTTTTATTTTTAATAGTTTGTCTGAGTATAGCTGATTAGTAAATTAATTAAAATTGTGCTGTAAGTGTGGTTAGAGGATCTTTTGTTAGTAAGTTAGAGTACAACTGATTCAAATGAAGTTTAGGGTGTCATGTAGTCAATGGATACCACAGTGCAAAAGCCATGGGTGTAAAAGTACCAAGAGGGTTGCTGAGTGGAGGGAAATTGAAGAATTCAGGGTATTCAGATCACAATGAAACACACACACATACACACACACACACTCGCACAAATTCAAAGTCATTCTATCTCATCTTTCCACTCTTCCACGTTTACATAAGCACTTACAGATAGAGTTACAGGTAGCACGCACAGGGATACTGCATCTTTTTCATAGCACCAGAGGTCTGGTGGGGTTAGAAGTTCCAGACAGGTACCAGGGGTCAGACTGAGGGCGGGCAGGACTCAACAACCTGACTGGGTTTGTTTTGAGCCTTACCTGCTGGGCCTGCTGTAGGAGCTCCATGCGCTCCTGTAAGATTTGACTGTCATACTGCCGGCTCTGCCGGAGAATCTGACGCCGCAGCTTGTCCACGGCTAGCCTCAGCTCCTCCCTCTGCCTGTCTGTCAGCGACTCAGCCACCGCCCGGCATGCCGGCTGCTCCTGCTGCAGAGCGCTATACAGCGTGGCCTCCAGCTCCTCGATCCTCTGCACAGCCAGCCACATATACACACATACAGGTATACAGACACACACCCACACACACGCGGACGTGCACATGCGCATGCAGAAACACACACAGGCATGCACAAGCACAAACATGGGAATACACATATGCACGCAAACACACAGACACATACACACACCACTGTGACCATGGTAGATATGGGGAACACTTTTCCACTTTACAGTGAGGGCTATTTAAACCTTGGCCTTTACATGGTGACTTGATTTGTTCAACAACACAAACTGTGCTTTTTTTTTAAATATACAAATACCATGTAAGAACCAAGAGCAGCCCAACACAATATCAAGTGGGACCATAAACACAAACCAACACCAAAACTGACCAAATAAAATGGTTAGAATTATATGGAGAGTGATCTAAGTGTTAACTTCTGTTATCTGGGTACAGTCTTGTTAAGTCAGTGGAAGGGGAGAATGCTTTAAGATTCATGCTTAAAAATGTTGCATTAAAACCTTATTAAACCCATTCTTTCAACTTTCTCCTGAACAACTTTAAATAGGATATTCATAAATGCATCATATCAGATTTTCTCAATGTAAGAGAGAGTAGATCTAAAAGAGGTTTCGGCCATAAACAAGCAGCCAAATACCCCGGCCAACTGAGTGGCTTAGATTATTAGCATAATTTAGACTTTAGTGGTAAAAGATGCAGTATCCCAACACAATGTGGCAAATTTTACTATGATGGAGCATGTTGCATTTGTGATGTTTAATGGGGTCCCAAATGTTTATGTCATGCTGACATGATAGTGCTGCACCCCTGCATTCTTAAATTACTTTATCATGAGCCATTATATGGAAGTAATAGATACAGCTGAGTTTGTACGCAGGTAAAAGCACGCTTGTAATATTGCTCCAAGCTTCGTACCATGTAGGCTTGGTCCAAGGCCTGCTTCCTGTAGTCCAACTCCTCCTCAAGGAATCCTTTCTGCTTACTAAACAGCTCCTGCAACAAGATGTTTCAATATATAATATAGGACATGGCAGACGGCAGCATGCAACACGTGCCGTAAATATTAGTACAGATATAATTAAGTATTAGTCTTGACATCAGAACAACAGGAAACAATCGTATTAATATGCTCCTTTGAATGCACTGTACGAAATGCACAAATATTTCATTGGTGCTATCAAATACCAGTTTGAATTTTAAATCTTTTATCATGTGAATCAATTTGAGTTTCTAAATTAATTTTTCACCTTGTCATTTTCCAAGTCGATCATCTTCTGTGTGAGGGCAGCCTCCGTGCTGTCTATCTGCTTCAACCACTGCAGAAGGAGACACAGAAAGGTGTTTGATTAAAAAATTAGTCTACATTAAACAAAAATGATTCAAATGAAGTGGCTGTCTTCTTTTTCTTTTGGCTGCTCTCTTTAGGGGTTGCCATAGCTGATCATCTGCCTCCACCTCACCTTATCCCTAGCATCCTCTTCTTTCACACAACCCTCTGCATGTCCTCCTTCTCTACATCCATGATCCTTCTCTGTGGTCTTCCTCTTTTCCTCCTGCCTGGCTCCATCTTGATCATCCTTTGTCCAGTATATCAGCTATCCCTCCTCTATACATGTCCAAACATCTCAACTTTGCCATTCTTACTGTGTCTAAAAATTGCTCAACCTGAGCAGTCCCTCTGATGTACTCATTTCTAATTTTGTCCATCCTGATTGCTGCCACTGAAAACCTTAGCATCTTCAACTCTGCCACCTCCAACTCCTCCTGCCTTTTTGTCAGTGCCATCACTTTCCCTTTTGCTCTTGCTGTTATCTTTCTGTCACAAATCACCCCTGACAGTACATCTCCACCCACAACACCATTGCCTGCACTGTCTCCTTCACCTTTCTTGTGCACTGTCCATTGCTCTGTATGTTTAACCCAGCCACGGACGGCCACAAACCAGTGTAGTCTTAGTGCCAATCCTATGCCTGGATAAATGGGGAGGGTTCCTTCACGATGGGCATCCAGCATAAAATCTGTGCCAAATTAAACACGCAGGCTCAAGTGGCTATACTGGGGAAAAGGTGGCATAGCAATGAATGTCCACTGTGTGTCAGTAAAAGCAAGATGTACTAGAAAGCCTTTCCACTCACTTTTTCACAGAGCGAGATCACAGTCCCTGCTTGGATCACAGCCACCTGCTCTTCATTTCTGAGATTCTTTAGAAAATACAGCATACACAAAGACTCATTAGAAATTATAAAGCTGAAGTCAATTGTTGGAGCTTAAGTTAGACTAACAGTGGCCTTGAACTCACCCCATTATCCCCCAGAATATCAAGCTTCTTCATCAGTTCAGGAATGATTACATCCTGCACAGACCCCCAAACCACATCATTAAGTGCATCATATTAGCAGTCCAAGCATATATAAAAGCTCACAGAAAAAATGGTCTGGTTTTTGTGAGTGTTTTTCACCTTGACTCCCTCCTGGTGGCAATAAACCTGCAGGGCACTGCTACTGTTCTCAGGGAATGCAGACATGTGGAGATTGAGGGCAGGTGATCTCCGCTCCCTTTCCTATAAACACACATAAACAAATGCCTTTAGCCTGACTAAAAACATTCAGTAACACAATTATTCATCATACCACTGACAGTTCTAAGCAATGAAAAGAGAAAAAAAGGAATTGTACTGAATGGCACTATGCAAAATGGCAGGGAATGACGGATTTACTTACATGACAATGACAACATGATCAGGATCTGCCAAATGAGGGAGGTGAAAACTGACGGAAAAGGGATCAAACAAACCAAACCAACAGGACAGCATGCTGAAACTGTAAACTACGACTGTAGGGTGTCATTTTCCTACACTGAGAAACAACTGCTTTAAACTGATGGAAAGTGCACTGATATGGGTGATGGATCTTAATTGTATGGTATGCAAAGATAAAATATATTAAACAATAACAAAAAAAAACCCTAATTGTATTAATCTATAGGATCTGTCCTCATTTTGATAATTTACAGCAACTTTCAAATTGTGAAAAAATATAACAAAAACAAAAAAGTAGGACATGCATGCAAAAAGTAGACAAAATGAAGAAAGATGGGAGTGGATGGTGAACTTAAATATTTTTTTATTCACTTAAAAATTATATTCTTGACAAAACATTTTTTTCATTGACAAAAATATTAGGGTAAGGCACACAGCTGCCATGCAAAACAAGGAAACACATACAGTGAGGAACTGAGAAGTGTGTATAAGGCTGTTTATGTCTGTCTGATGAGTCACTGTATGTAGGTCTTGCGTCTGGAGCTGAGATTGTTGGTGTCGCATCCTGGTGACAGTATGATGTTGTTACAGTCTCTTACTTCCAGTTCCAGCACCCTGAATTCCAGCAGCTCATTTTGGTCCCGAGCATCCTGAACCTCAGCCTGCAGCCGGGATTCCGCCTGCTGCAATGCACTCATCTGCAGACACAAACACAGCTTTGTTACACATATTAAACACTATTAATTGTTACAAAGTGTTTTAAGTAAATACTGAGAACAGTTCCTTCTATCCCAAATGTTAAATCCACACATGATCACTGAATCTGATGTATTCGTATTAGACTTCTGCAGACAAATCAGGGACAGAGCTAAGGGGTGGCAGTGCACAGACTAAAGTCTGTCCATCCACATCTTGCAATTCTGAGACCATGCATGACAATGATGTGCGAATCTGACTGAAACTGAGAGGCAAGGTACACTTGTACCAACTTAATCACAAGATATGCCCGCACGGAAGCATACTCTGCTTGATCCCACACAATGGTCATAATTTTGAAATTAAGAAATTAACTAGTAGTTAAGACCATAACCTCATCACTAAATTTTTCATAGATTAGGGGGGCTGAAGGTTATTTCCCACAGATTTCTTTACAATCTGACTTTTTTTTTGTTTCAACCGAAGGATTTGCCCCCTGCTGGCTATTAAACAGAATGCAGGCAGAAGGCGCTTCGTATTTACTTTACTTTTGAAACATGCAAAATGTGTCTATATCTACCTTTTCCAGTACATCTTTATACATGATAATATACTATTATATTTGTATGCAAGAAATAACCCAAAATATTTAACTTTAATTCTTATGGTAACAATAAAACAAAAGTTTCCATCCCACATAGTACTGAGCTGCACCGAATGCTGACACTGAAAAACTCTAATTGGCTTATTTTACTGCTTTAATTAATTTAATTTAATTTAATGTAGACCATCAAAAGATTGGAAACCTGTCCAGGGTGTACCCCACTTCTTGCCTATGACAGCTAGGACAGACTCCAGTCTACCATAACCCCGAACTGGATATCCAGTTAAGAAAATGGATGGATGTTATAATTTAATGTTTTCCCTCTTTGGGCACTATATTATCTAGAAATGCTTTTATTCTGCTTATGTTCAGAGAAAATGTTACATTTTTAGAGTCAGGAGGCTAATAAAGAGCAGATTTTGATAATAAAAATCACAACTAGTACTGAATACTTTGACCTTAGTTGGCATGACCTGAAGATGTAAGTACAGGCTAATCCAGTGTACCTTCTCACGCAGTTCCTGGTTGGTCCTGAGCAAGTACTGCTTCTCCTCCACCCACTTTGAATCCTGCCATAACAACCAAACACAACACCATCAAGAAATGACACTGGCAGGAACAGGAAAGAATTTAAAGCATCCCCAATGACAGGGTGTGATGAACAAAGCTCTCATCCTCAAACTTTGCTGTTCAGTGACCATCTCCTTTAATTACAAATGCCACGTGCAAATGAAACACAGACACAAAAAACAGCACAGAGTGGCAGTAGCACATGTTTATTGATGCAGAGAAATGAAGCTCATTCAGATAATAAAAGCAAAAGAGCTGCAATCACAGGCAACAAGAGTCCACAGCAACAAGAGGAACAAATGGCAATCTGAGATGAAAAACAGCAGCGAAGCAAATCAGAATAACAGCTGGATCAAGCCACAGTGGATCAGGCAGCATGCAGTAACACAAAGAAACACTTCAGAACAAAGTAAACAAAGCGCAGTGATATGAACTCAGCATTATCAATTCAGTGTTCCTCTCACTATTTTGTTTAGCCAAAAAAAATCAAAACAAAAAAACTGAGGCTTTCCTTCTACACATCTAGTGGTTTGGCTTACTTCTCACACCATGATGCCTTTTGTGCATATTAAATAAACCAAAATAAATTTTAAGTGTGTATTTTCATGTTTTACAGATTATAACATCATTGATATTATAACATCAAGATCTTGTGTATTAATCTATAAACAGCTGAAATGAATCAAAGTGGTTGAAATGTCTGTGGTCAGCAGACCCAAATATTTCAAATGAAACACCACCAACAGTAAGGACAGCGGGTGAAGGAGAACATGCAGGCACAGAGCTGACATCACACATGCAGGTAGTGACATCACAGGATTCTGCGGCAGACCTGCTCAGCAAAGCGCCAGCCAAGGAGCACAGCAGCCAGACAGACATGCAGGAGGCCCAGTGACAGCAGGACTAGTGAGCTTCTGTCTCCATCCATTGTCTTTATTACCTGCCCCCGCTCAGCCAGGGCCTTCTCCAGGTCCACGATCTTGGCTTGGCAGCTGCTGAGCTCCACCTGCAGCTGCTCACGAGTCTGTGGGAGGAAAGATGAGCCATCAGGGACTTATAAGCAAATACAAAAGGCATGAAAAGAGCAGACTGAGAAAACTATAATTGGGTTCAAAGTTCTAAATATTTTCTTGAATTGGATTTATTTGTTATGTCAAATTACACAGTAGTTTTGGAAGATGGCAGCAGATACAAACCCTAGCCTCCCTCTCTGCATCCAGAGAGCCCCCAGTCTGCTCTTGCAGGAGAGCGTAGGCCCGCTGAAGAGCCTGGTACTCTCTAGTGAGCTGACGGAAACGAAGCTCTGACTCCTCACGGGAAACGGTCTGAAGTATCACAGAGGGACTGGGTCAGACTAACACAGCTTCACCTTTACTTATTCATAATCTGTAAATTATCCTGCAGCTATTATAGAATTTAAAGTATTTCTTCCAGTGTATACAAAAGGCTTTCCTACCTCTTCCAAATCCTCCTCTGGAGTTGCAGGCGTGCGGTCAGTGAGGTCAGTGTTATAAGAGGTCAGTGAGGAGGTTTCAGAGTCTATTGATTCCTCATCAAATCCAAAATATGTCTCCACAACATGCCTCTGCAGAGAGAGGGAAAAAGGTGATGTGCATTGTTGAATCAACCCCAAGTCTGGTAGATGGAAATGAAAACAATTATTATCCAAAATTATAACAAATCTGATTTCAGCTTAGGACATTTTTAAAACCCAATATTAATGTCACCAAACCCAAAAGATGTAACAGAAAAGTTACTAAAATTTCAAACTTGTTAAATCTACATACTGTCATTCAGTCAGTTTTCTAATTTAGAAAAATTAGATCCAAACAAATTCGATCCAGTCACTGCCTTGATTATTTACTTCTTTCTTGCTATTAACTTTTCCAGACTCCAAAGTGCTTACCATCATGTTTATAAGTCATTTCCTGGCAACCAGAGAAATAAAGGCAGACCAGGGCACACAGGCAAATGAAAGAAGAGAAATAGAGGATAAAGAGGATGTATTCTGTCATGTTGCTACCAGACCAAAAACACCAACAATAAACTATAAAGAATATCCTAAATATCCATCTATCATATTCTGGAAAATACCAATTGATCTAAAAACCGAAGCGCAGGCTGAAAAGTACAACAGCTTTCTTCCTCACTCCCACACAAGATGAAAAAAGCAGACAATAAAGTCTCTGGTTACAATCAAACTCCTACGAAAAAAGCAAAAAAAAGGCCAGCTTCTGGGTTTGTCTCCCAGCTCATGTATTCTGTTTCTGCTTTAGATTCCCAAAAAGGAGAGCCAAATTTCCAGGTGCAGGTTCAAAATCCAAGCTGCTGTGCACAACACTGTGCCAAACCTGCCAAGCTAGTAAACTGGTTCCAGGAGGAGAGGAAGAAGAAAATAAATGTCATGCATCTAAAAACTCCTCCTCCTAGCAACATCGCAGACTCTAAAATGTCCCCTGATGTATTAGCTCAAACATGCACACACAAGTACATAGCAATTATTTCTTTCAAACTCTGTCACCTCAGCCAATTAGATATCACCATCCCTTTAAGCTCTTTGTTCATACAAGGAAGCACAGCTAAAGACATGAAATGCTGCACACAGCTTGCAGTTTCTGTGATGCATGTTCTTTCTCTAGTAACACTATCTAATAAAGGCAAAAAATAAAAATAAAAATAAAACATACACACATTAAAAATTCAACAGTGGAAAAAAATTATTCTGAACTAGCTGCTTTATCCAAGAGTTGTGTGTGATGCTCCCAGCTGTGAGGGATGGTGTCATAATTGTCCCCAGAGCCCAATTAAACACAAACACACACAAGTGAAAACAAAGCTCAAGGATCAGTCAACCACAGATAGGGAAGTTGCTTAGTTACACAACACTGCATTAACAGATGTGTTAAAACACTGATGGATACTTACTTTTGACAGCTTGAGAGGTTTCCTCCGGTTCTTTTTGCTCATCACCAATCGGTCACGTTCCTAAAGACGCAACAGATGAACATCTTTAAATTCTGTCCCTTACCAGTTTGCAGTCTAAGATGTCTCTGAGGGCACGGAAGTTACACAGATCAATCAAAACATTAGCTGCCATCAGCATATAATATTTTGTGCACCAGAGTCCAATTTAGTTTAGTTTCTTTCTCTATTTGAGGTTAAATGAAAACTAAACAGCACTGATGATTAAGAAAGTGATAATGGGTAGACAATAATATAGTCACAGCATAAAACTGCAAATTAGAGGATTAGCAGCTTTTAAACCAAACTGTCATTAAAAAAGTAAAGAGAGTGTAAGAGAGGAAACATAGGCAAATATTAAAAACTAAGCCCTTGATCCTTCTGAAGGTATAGAACTTGAGGGTTAGTACTGTCACAAAAAGAGTCCCCTCTCTAGGTACGGCAATATGGATGGAATTATTATAATATTTATAGGGTTACTTCCTAAAAAATCCACTGAGAAATTCTTAAAGATATTATATCAAGACAGAAATCTCTATACTCTTGCAGTGATGTACCCACGTGAAAAATCATGTCATCATATGTAGAGCCTGAATGATTTATCGGAAGGCCGATATTAACCATTTGTTGATCTCTCGGTATCGGCATTTAATAGCGGCCGATAAATGAAAATTTAGAAGTAAAGACAAGATGGAAGAAATGCTCTTCAACCAGCTGATCCAAGGTCAGACGTTGCAGAGTTTGTTCACCAGAGGGCACTCTGAAACTTGACTGTAAGCAATACATGTGCTTGGAACCAAAAACAACAACCAGCTGATCCGAGCAGAGTCAAGCGGAGCAAAAACAAATAAATAACAAATGTCAGGTAAATCATGCTCATGTTCATGTTTCATCTGTCTGAAAGAACAAAAAAATTTCAGCTGATATATCTGAATTCCTACTTGGGTCAGGCTCTAATATTATGGATACAAAAATAATCGTGTGCCATACATGTGTAGTATATTGCCTATACATTAAGAGATGTTCAAGGAAGAGCTGTCTGAATGAAGTCTGACAGACAATCTGACAAATTAACATTATCTGGGTATACATTGTTATATGACCTTGTGTTTTAACAGGCATGTGACCCTATCCTGACCTGCATGAGCTCATCAATGATGCCGCGTTGCTCAGCAACCTGGAGCTTGAGGAACTCCACTTCCTGTTCCTCATGGGCGTGGGTCAGGTCGGTCAGGGAGCTCGGCCGCTTCAGCTGAGCCTGAATGGATTGCTGCTGCGATGGTGGCCGAGAAGAGGAAGCCTTTTCCTTCTGCAGGAGGGAAACAGAGGCAGGACAAATTATTTTTCATGCTATTCCTCAAATGACCAGTAGAGGTCCTGTTTCCTTCAGAAAGGCCTAAAAATCATCAAAAACTCTTGAATGGACTGGATAAACTAAAATATTTACTACACCATATTAGTATTTTTATCTTCAAAACGTGATGTAAGAAATAACAAGGGTGTGGTAGAAAAACTGCCAGGTGCATCTTACCATCTCAGCATTCTCACGGCTCAGGTTCTTGAGTTTCTCCTCCATGCGCTGCAGTGTTTGCAAGAGGTCATCATTTTTCTTAGATAGCCGCTTATTCTTCTCAAACATGGGCTTCATTTGGCTCTCTGCCTCTCGCACCCGTTTCAACTGAACAGAGGAAGGAAACAGGGAGGGGAACACTGCAATCTTAAGTGTTGACTTCTAATGCCACAGAATTTCCAGTTTAAGTAGGTGAGTCAACAGAAAGGGCAGGAAACTTAGGAAATATTTTAATGCAGATTTCTTAGGCATCCATAGTCTTCATGGTGTATATAGTTACACTATTCATTGTAAAAAAAAAAAAAAATGTGTGTAATATAATATGTGTAATTGCATGCCTATAATGACTGCACGTGAGTGTGTTTCTCACTAGTTCATTCCTCTCATCGGCCAGTAGTGCATTTCTGTCCTCTAGTTTCCTGATGATCGAGTGGAGTTCTGCAATCTTCAGCTGGAACCTCCTCATGTCACGCTCCTCTGCCTCCTGTGAAGTCGGGGGGAGAGGAGAGGAGGAGGAGGAAGACAACAACTGAAAAAGGGAGTACATGCGGGCAGGCATGCAGGTAATGGAGATGGGTAGTAAAAACGAGGTGATGGGATGAAAGATGAGTTGACTGTTCACAGAGTGAATGTGTACATGAAGTACAGTTACCATGTGATTTATGAACTGGTAAATGGACTGGTACTTATATAGCACATTCCTACTCAGTTGAGCGCTCAAAGTGCTTTCTGCTGTAAGTTACACACATTCATCCATCTATGTTCTTCTGCTTATCCAATTCAGGGTCGCAGGGCAGCTACAGCCTATCCCAGCTACCAAAGGGTGAGAGGTGGAGTACACCCTGTACAGGTCACCAGCCTGTCGCAGGACCAACATAGAGAGACAGACAACCATTCATACTTATATTTGCATCCAATTTAGAATCACCAGTTAACCTTAACCCAATAACTGCATGTCTTCGGACTGTGAGAGGAAACTGAAGTACCCAGAGAGAACCCCAAATCCACCATCACACGGCGCTATTTATATATAATGTGTGCTTGCAAAGAATTTGTTCAATCAACAATTTAAGTATTCCTTCAACATTATTTTTGTGGGGTTGGCTGGAGTCAGTAACAGCAAAATACAGTAAGTACTTCGTGTATAACATTTTCCAGATAAAAAAAATACTGGCGGCCGCCAATGCTACCCCTCAGCCTCCTGGCAGTAGACTCTTTAGGTCCCACAAATCCCCTGGAAGCACAAGTTCTAGGACACATAATTACCAGGTCTCAGTAGATCTTAATGGGGTGCATATGAGCCTCAGTGACTTTATTCACCACATCAATTCAAAAGGCTAAGTAAGAACCCTGAATAAGAAATGCTAAAATCATAATAAATATAAACCACTGAAAACACGCTCTTTCTGTAACTGGCATTATTATGGTAAGAACTATACATGTAGTTGGACATTCCTTGATCATGAGGTTTTCTGCTCAACTCGATAACATGTTAGCTTTTATATGTTATATGCCATGGAAACAACACTGAAAGCTGAGTTACTTATATCAGATGAGCTATTACATACACATCCAGCAAATTCTTAGACCCACTTTATCCATTCCAAAAGGCCTGGTTGTTTCTAAGTGAAACACCTTTTTGATACTATTTTTCTGTGTGGTTAAAAAAAATGAAAAGACAAACTAGTATATTAGCTGTGTGATATTTTACCCCAAACATGCAGCATGTTCTTCTTCATCACAACAGAATTCTGGAGAAATGTTTACAGGTTGAAAAAGATGAAGGTTCTTGACATATGAGAGGTGATTTATACGATCAGTCTGAGCAATAACTCACATCACAGTGCTTTGCGGACTTTAAATGACCAAGCAGTGATTTTTGTGTTACTGTTTCTTTTATATCTTTTGCCAGGTGTCCAGGATACTAGGCCTTAAAAAAGGTTCACTTCCAGTGACCCTGCGGGGTGAGTTTCAGACAATCTGGTCACAATTTTTTATTGGCAAAACTAAGTAACCTTCACAATCATGTGTCACAACAGCCACAAATGCTTATCAGTGTTTTAAAAATTAATTAATTAATTCCTTGCATGTTGGGTCACCCCTAAAACACCTACAGTATGTCACCAGAAGCAAGCATAACTAAGCTTTAATGCATGAATGCTCTCTTAATCACAATGTATTCTTAGCTGCATTGTCATGACAGTATATATGACTAAACAGTGATTATAAGTCATTGCTTGTTATTTGTCAAAGGTCTATTTAAACACATCAACTCTTCTTATTTGTAAATGGTAACAAATGATAAAACTGCAGCAATACTGATGGAACATTCCAGGCCATGTTCACATAAAAGGCAAAAAAATCTAAATTGAAACAATAACTGTGGAACATTGTTTAACACTTCTGCTATCAAATTGTGCCCAGGCCTGAAATCCATACACTTACAGAAATCTGATAACAGAAGGGTTATTATCATTATGAATATTCACTGAATGCAAATTAGGAAAAAGCTTTGAATGTCATTTTGTCAAACGACTGAAACACTAGCCTGGTATAGCTACATATTATACTGCGCCATTGAGAAACCTGCAAAAAAAATTTTTTTTAATGCATGAATTGTAACAAGGCTTCCAAAGTGTCAGAGATTGTCAGTAGATGCAGCTCAGCTATCAGTATGCGAAGTCTATATGATATCCTTCCTGAGTAAAAAGACCTATGGCATGGTTGTAAAAAAAAAATGTGACCTCCTTCTCATCTATTGCGTTCAAGATTTTCAGTAAACTTGACCTCTGACCAAGATCACCAAAATTCAAACTTGTCTGAGATTTTTAGTAGATATACCTATTACATCACTTTGAAAATTCTAGGTGACTTCTTTCTTGACCTCTGACCTTGACGTCGAAGTCGAGGTCACCAATATTTGAACTCGTCTGAGATTTTTAGTAGATGCATCTATAGTATTCATTTGAAAATCCTACGTCGCTTTGTTCTCGAGTTATTGTGTTCACAAAGTTGGGTGGCCACACGGCCCATCACTCGGCCAATAAAAAAGGTAAATTCAGAAATTCAGCACCAATTACATTTTTTTCCCTTCTAAGACACCTATTATGAGAGCATTGGTAAATCCCACTCTACCAATCCAAAGCCTCTTATTTTTTGGTATTTGTCCTTTAAAAGTCCTAACCAAAAACACCTGACATCCTGCTTACTTTCTATGAAAATAGAAAAACAAAACATTAAATATTAGTCGATATAGCAAACCTTCTGAACACTGAGAAACATTTAAAATCATCAGAAAATAAACAGTCTTCAAAACTGAATGATTAAATTTAATGCTTGTAATTTGCATGTCTGCTTGCATACCTGGTTGTTGAGCAAGTCTGGGTTTTCTCCCAGTCCAGGAACCACTTCTCTCTTCGGGCTGCCATGGTTGTGTCTCTCAGCCTCTCGTACTTGACCTAGCTGCTCATCCAGAGCTTCCTTTTGGAGCTGAAGCTTCTGGGCGTAGCCAGCCTGTACCCCCAGCTCCCTCTCCAGAGCGCACACCACCCGGTCCTTTGCCTTCAATTCATCCATCTAAAAAAGGAGTGAAACAGAAACAGATTACAGTTGTTGGAGTAGGTAAATAAGTTTTACATCAAATTAAAGTGCTAAAAAAAATTTTTTTTAAATCTCTGCCCAGTCTTCTCTGATTCTCTTACTCCTGTCATTTAGTTTCATTTTATAAGTTTAGTTTATTTTTTCTACACATTTTTTTTTGTCCCTCTATTGCACTGGACAGAATTGAAAGATGAACCCTCTTCTCATCGCAAACTCACATATAAATCACCTCTTAACTCTCTTATTTATCTTCCTCTAAGCAGCTTGACTCCACGTCTTGTCCTACAGTATTCTGTCTTGTCTTATTTATGAAAATAAAGAACTAAAAAAATATTAATATAAATGTTTGCAACAGTGCAGATAGTTCACATGTACAGTGTTGTCCTGTATAATTTATGTATGTTCAAAAATGCTCTATACTGCATACACCTTCTGTCTAGCATGGTGTTTGCTCTAATTGCCAAGAGCAGAATAGGAGGCTAACAGCGTTTTAGCTTTTATAACACTGTGCTTCAGGTCTAATTAATTTATAAACCTTTGTTCTTGCTCTGCATTCATACAGCTACTTCTGACAACTGTTACCACCTCTACTTCCCTCCGTATTTTGTTCTTTAACACCGGTATTTCCTGCACCGCCATCAATCTGCCATGCTTTACTCTTTGAGTCTTTCTGCTCAAGCATTCCTTTACTAAGAACAATGCCTGTTACTGTAGCCCTGCTGTACGTAATGGGGTAAATTAGTAACTGCAGCAGGTATACAGACATTTACTCTTGCAGATAAGTGCCACATGGCCAAGACAGACACTGCAGCAATTATCTTCTAACCTTCATGCAACATCAGTAAGATAAGCTCTGAGCTGGAAGTGAACGTCAGTAACAGTAAAACCAATGTGAGTCTGTGTGTGTGTGTGCGTGTGTGTGCGTGTGTGTGCGTGTGTGTGCGTGGACTCTTAGTGATATTCAAATATGGTCAGGACAGACAGGGACAACAGAGGTAACGGCTGCTGGGTTTGCATCATACTTACTTTATGAGGCAGTGTAAGATGTGTCTGGTTATTGCATATATTCCACTTCCCTGTTTTTGTGCTTCAGTTAAGGTTAGCTCATTGTGACCCATTTACTTTCCAACATTAAATCAGTGGGGTAGTGACAGTAGTAAGTAGTATTACATTTTTAATGCCCCAATAATACTTTCTTAATCAGCTTCTTAGTGTGTTTAAATCAGGAGTTAAAAACACTGCAATTCCAATCTGAGGACAGTTGTGGGATTTTCTGCTTATTTTGTCAGGCCACTCAATTTCAATATTTAATAGTTAAAAGGTGCTTATTTATTGCTTTTTTAGTCAGGAATAATGAAATTATTGGCAAATATAAGTCTAGGCATTTTGATGAACAAAGTTTAAGAGGATTCTGACAAAAAACTTTTTGGAAATACTTTTTATACCATCAACAACCTTGTTGTCATTTATCAATCATTATCTGAAAATTAGGGTACACAGTGTTGCGCCTTTCTGCTTCATGTCGTCTCACCAGTCGGCGGATGTCTTTCTCACAGTCCCGTTTAATACGATGCACCTCATCCTGGTGCTGTTGGTAGGCTGTGCGGAGATCAGCTGCTTTGGCTTTATCAGCTTGAAGAGCATTTGCAAGCGTCTCTTCAGCTTGCTTCCGAGCCATTTTCTGCTCCTGAATCTGAAATGACCCCATACACACATTATAATATTAATACACTCAAAAACAAAACAACAAAGAGAACAACAGTTGTGCATTTATAAACACTTCTATTAATATGTTTCATGACAGATCTAGGCTTCTAGGTAGGCTACAGTGAAACAATAGCTTGGCACCAGGCTTTTCCACCCTGTTTCCTGTTTTTCAGAACCAAATTACAAAAGTGTGCATAGTTCCACAAAAACACAGACGCACACATGCCCACATACATAAAAATAAAAAAAACTGTTTAAACACAAAGTGTCCTCAGAAAAAAATCAAGTCTTCAATATTCATTGTATAACTTTGTGAGGTCACAATATGCCCTTTAGAAATGATATAGTTACCGCAGTACATGCCTGACTTTCCACAACCTGAAACATAAAAACTTTATATTTTCTCACCTATGTACCTAATAAAACCTACCTCCTGCTGGAGCTTTATTCTCTCCCCATCAAAGGCTCTCCTGGCTTCCTCCCGAGCCTCTGCAAGAAGGGCATTTTTGAGCTTGTCAGCTGCTCCATCTCTCAGTGCGTTTACGAGACCCTGCAGCCTCTGAACCTCAGTATCCCGGATTTTGATGGTTCTGGCCAGTTCGGCTTCATGCTGCCGTGCCAGGGTCTCACGGACAGCCGCAGTCTCACGTAGCTTTTCTTCATGGAGTTTGGCACGCAGGTCGGTGAGTGCTACGGCATGCTTGTGTTGCTCGAGCTCCCGAGCCTGCCGCTGCTCCTGGAGCCGTTCGCGGAGCTTACATACCTGAGAGAAGGAAATAATACATATTGTAGGTAAGAGTTACCCACTCAAGTGGGCAGTATGTACATAACCACTCCAAAGTTTGTTCTGACTGCATTCTGAACAGTGATAGCTTCACTTGAAAGTTTTTTATTTCAAGCTGGTAGATTAAAAACAAAATAACCCTGAGGGATGGAGAGAAGAGTACAGAGAGGGGGTCTGTGTGTCAATCAGCACAGAGGAGTAATAAATTGTCCTGTTAAAAACTATATACAGTGCTGGAGGTGCAGGCCTCACAGCCACTGAATAAACAAACTGCAGACTAGCTAACCCTATTCTCCAAGTGTGCTTGTATTGTTTTGAACAATGGCTATAGATGATCTATAAATAAAACTAGAAACCATTTCTATTTTCTACTTCTGCTGTGATGCTATCGGGGACTGCATTTCAACCATCATGTTTATCACTTTTATACACAAAATTTTGTTCTTCACTTCACTCCACTTGTTTTTGTTCTCCACTTTTTCCACCTTCTCTTCTTTCTCCTCCCCCTCACCTTGCCGCGCTCCTGCTGTAGCTCTATCTGAAGGTCCATGATCTTGCTCCTCAGTTCCTCGTTAGTGGCCGGCACTGAATCAGCCATCACCTCCGATTTCTCCGGCTTCCGTCCCTTCTTAGAGGGTTGAGCCAATGGGGGTGTGGTTGATGACATAGCACTCTAGCCGTCCAGTCGAGACGGACATAGAGTGCAGGTTGTGGCGAAATGGAGGAGAAAGTCAGTCACTGCTCCTCCTCCCTGCAAGGCCCTGCAGCATCATCATCATCATCATCATCATCATCATCATCATCATGTTGCTGAAAGGTCTACATTGTTGCTAAACGTTTTCTATTTGAGAGGGAAACAGACAAGCAGAGAGGAAAAAAAGGAAAAGCAGAAAAAGGTTGAGTCAGGGTTAAAATCTGGGTTACACAGAACTACTCAGTACAATACTCAGGGGCCAAGCAACTAAATAATGACGCACTACAGCCTGGGGAACACAGACTATTTTGGGGCCTAACATTTACACTCTCCTCTGCCACTCTTTTCTCTCTAACATATACACATGGGCCATTTATCATCATCCTGGGCTGCAGTCCCTGAGCTGTACTTAGCAGCGCCACAGTGCATGAAAGAGTGTCTGGCCATCACAGTTTGAGGCTCTAGCCTCTAGCATCTCACAGTAGCCTTCTTCCTTTGTGCCGATTAATAAAGCTCTTCTTTGGTTTTGCGAGTCCTCAGTCCACAGATCCCATAATTTTTTCTTGTCTGTTCAAAACTAATGACATACCAGCACTCCTTTATCACTAAGCTGAAAAATACCCAAACACACACAGCCTGCTCTAATGGAGTTACAATTCACTCTTTTTCCCTTTTTCGTGTCTCTCCCTCTAATGTTTCCTTCCTGTCTTCCCATTATTAGATAAATTATTGTTTCAAACATATTTACTTAATGTTATCTTGCCAAATATAAGGCAGCAGATTGCTGTCATTTGATCCCTCTGCTATAACTTTAGTGTGATAAGACTGCAAAATTCACCTCAACCTCTCCTTTTCTTCCCTAAACATAATATAATAGAATGGGGCAATCACTAGCATTATTTTCTGATTACAGAAGCCACAATAATCTTAATTGAAAATGTGATTACTGACTGATCAAATTAGCTTTTCAAATAAAATTATTACCTTTGGTTAATCTGTAAAAAACAAAAACAAAAACAAAAAAACAAGCCACACAGAAACAAATACAAACATTTTTTTAATTAAAAACTAAATCTCTCTTCTACTCCTACTCGCTAACTGAGACCAGATTATGTTAGCAGCTATTTATTTGCATATTTTGTTACAGATGTGTTACAGTGACACACATCTCCTGAGCTGAAAGTGGACTCCTCTAATCTCTTCTTGGAGTGAATTGTAACCTAGTAACCTTTCAGTCATTCTGCTAACTGTTAAATAAATAATGCAACAATGAGGGAGCTGGAGCATTAAGACTGCAGGTGCCTTCATCTTTCTGTACATACACATTGTCAAACATTAATACAACATACACAGATGGCAGAAATAGTTACCAAGGCAACACTTGCTCTCAAAAACCTCCTCTGATAGCAAAGGATGCTGGGAAGAAGGAGCCTCACAGTGGATGTGAAACGCATACAGTTCATTATTTGTATAGAGGCTGCACATTTTGTAAAAAGCATGCATAAAGGCACGCATGGTTTTGTTATCGGGTTGCATCTTTGAGATGAGGTTCACTGAGAGACAGAAATGCACTGATGCTGGAGGGCGAGGAAGCTTTCTTCCACATAAATTTTTACACAGTGCACACAGTCGAATGCTGGGAACCAGTGGGGGGAGGGAGGGATAAAGAATGACAGAGAAATGAGGGAAGATTAAACCAACAAGAGTAAAGCAGTAGAGCAGGAAGGAGATTGCATAATTCTACTAAAGAAAACTACCCCTCACCCATGTCCCTCTCTCCCCACCCCCTCTCTGTCTCTCCACCCTTAGATTCTGGCATGGTGATGTTACTGATCTCACTCTCATTCACAGAGACAGATAGAGAAAGAGAAAGAACGAGATCATTCACACACATACACGCAGCTGAGCCTTAAACTGAATAACTAGGGACAGATACAGCTGACACGTATTCACACAGGCACCAAAAGCCCTCTCCCCCATTCACAATAGTAACAAACATTTATTTATTTGCAGTAGCTCAACAGACTTGACACACAAGCATTTGAGGTGGAAACTGCATATATAATTTATGACAATAATAAATGGCTTCAGCACACTTTCTACTCTTTTCAGCATGTTTATACATGTCAGTGCTATTATCAAAGACCAGGTGCACCAGAGCTGAAATGGCTGAGAGGTATGGCATATGGTTTCACTGCTTGTTTGTCCTACTATAAGGAAGCAGGAACAAGCCTATAAACCAGGGGTGGGCAAACTACGGCCCATGGGCCACACTCGGCCCATTGGTCTTTTTAATCCGGCCCACCAACACTGTAATGACTTTTTTATGTTTATGTTTGATATGTATGCATCCGGTGCTGGCCCGGCCCGTCTGTCAAATTTCAAAAGGTCAATGTGGCCCCAGAGCCAAAAAGTTTGCCCACCCCTGCACATATCACACTGACTGTTCACATACACTGAGTTGATACAAACAGGAAGCCAAAGGTTGGTTCTACAGAGGAAGAAGCGCAATAGCTTAAGTTGAAATCAGAGATTTTTTTTGCCTGGATCAATGATGAGATGAGATTGTGTAAGGTCATATCAGCAGAAAACATGCATATACTCATCGGCCACTTTGTTAGGTACATCTACCTGGCTGTAGCTCAGGAGATAGAGGAGGTCACCTACTAATCGGAGGGTTGGTGGTTTGATCCACGGCTGCTCCAGTCTGCATACTAAAGTATCCTTGGGCAAGCTACTGAACCCCAAGTTGCTCTCTGATGCAACCGTCGGAGTATGAAAGTGTGTGTATGTTAGATAGAAAGGATTTAGAGGTAGAAAGAAGTGCTTGTATGAATGTGTGTGAATGGGTGAATGAGGCATGTTGTATAAAGCGCTTTGAGTGCTCAAAGTAGAGTAGAAAAGCGCTATATAAGAACTAGTCCATTTACCATTTACAATCTTGCTTGTAACGAGCTGGACCCCCATTTGTCATCAGAACTGACTTAAATCTTTGTGGCATAGATTTAACAAGGTGCTGGAAACTTTCCTCAGATATTTTTTGGTCCATAATATTGACATGATAGCATCACACAGTTGCTACAGATTTGCCAGCAGCACATCCATGATGCAAATCTCTTGTTGGCACCACATAAAGGTGTTCTATTGGATTGAAATCTGGTGACTGTGGAGGCCATTTAAGTACACTGAACTCACTGCCATGTTCAAGAAACATGACATGTTTGATTTGACAACGTTTTCAAGTGTGATTTGAGCTTTGTGACATGGTGTATCATCCTACTGGAGGCAGCCACCAGAAGATGGGTATACTGTAGTCACAAAGGGACAGGCATTGTCAGCAACAATACTCAGGTAGGTAGTGACATTAAAATGCTACTGAATTGGTACTAAGGGGTTCAAAGTGTGACAAGAAAATGTCCCTTACACCATTACACTACAACCACCAGCAGCTTGAACCTTTGATAAAAGGCAGGATGAATCCATGCTTTCATGTTGTTTATGCTAAATTCTGACCCTCTCATCTGAATGTTGCAGCAGAAATCAAGACTCATAAGACCAGGCAATATTTTTCCAATATTCTATTGTCCAGCTTTGGTGATACAGTAAAAATTGTAGTCTCAGTTCCTCTACTTGGCTGCAAAAACTGCAAATTCTTGGTTGTAATGAGTGATTGAGTTACCGTTGGCTTCCTATCAGCTTCAAAGCAGTTTGGCCATTCTCCTCATACCTCTTGCATTAACAAACTATTGCCCAGAGAACTGCTGCACACTGGATATTTTCTGGACTATTCTCTGTAAACCCTAGAGATTGTTTTGTGGGAAAATCCCAGTAGATCAGCAGTTTCTGAAATACTCGGACCAGCCCGTCTGACACCAACAACCATACCATGGTACCAGAGTAAATGCTCGGTCTTGACCATCTCCACATGAATATATGCATTGAATTTCTGCCTTGGGATTGGCTGATTCAATGTTTGCGTTAACAAGCAGTTGAACAGGTGTACCTAAAAAAGTGTCCATGAGCATTGATTGGGAAATATTGAAAAGAAAATATGGAGACATGTTATAGCGGCAGGAAGATCATTATTAAATGGGAAATAAGTACCCACACAAGAAATCACTAACAGTTTGTGACCACAGATCTGGCGCTTTGTAGTATTTTTGTGACTCAAACGACCCAATTATGAAGAAAAAAAACAGGCATCTGTGTCCAGAATTTCTAAAAGTCTAATGAATGTGGTTGATGAAATAATAAACCACAAAGTGTACCTAATAAGTTGAGTGTGTAAAATTTCACCTCAGTCCAAAATATGTGTACAGCAACTGCATCTGCCACCCATAGTTCCTACAAAACCTTCTGAAGCCACATCATGTTGCCAAGCTGGCAGCCAGGTGCTATAGATCATTGAAAAGCAGGAATGTTATATGGGAAACTGGAACATTTTATAGGGGCACCGAGAAACTAAAAACCACCTTTAATGTTCACAGAAGCAAACAAAAGCCAGCAAAGATTGTAGACTTTAAATTACCTCATCCACTCCAAGTGTAAACTTTTAGTCTAGCTTATATTGTGATAGAAAGCCTCAAAATGGAAGCAAACCCCTTCAGCAAATGCATTCAACAGACAAAATTAATAGATTTGTGTTTGGCATCTATATTTAGCTGTTATAACCCCACGTTCATTTCTGAATAAAAATGTCGCTTACTCACGGCTTCAATCACAACTCATATTTTACAACAACTTATATGAACTGAACAATAAATTAGCAAAAACCTTAAATGCAGTGAATGCAACACTGAGATGATCATCTTGAGCTAAATCACTGGACTAACTGCAAAAAAGTTCAGTCCAGTCCACATGTGGAAGTGTTTTTGGGCAAGGTAATAAGATAATAAAATAAAAAGTAATAAAATAAAAACTGTGTCGGTAAAGTGGCTTTTTGTGTAAAGCGCTCTGAGTGGTCTACAAGACTAGAAAAATGCTATATAAATGCAGTAATTTTACAATTTACAGCATTACAGCAGTACAGTGAGGTCTGGTCTTTTATTTCAAGGATTTACGGTTAAAGTAAGATGTGAAATTATACTAACAGTAAACTGCACAGCAGGATAGGCCGTGGTTTTAGAATTGCTAAACAGGTGGCTCCAGTAAACTAATGCAAAACTAATTTAAAGTGGAGACTTTTTTGATTGAAACAATAAACCCTTGCTTAAAATATAAAAGTAATCTCAAAGAGACCACTTGGCAATAAACATGATGATCTTGAAGCATACCTTAGTAACACGGAATAATTAAAGCAAAGTGTCTTTCCACTTTATCTTATCACATAGTCATACACTGTTGCTACTAAAGCTATAATTAGTTTCATCATAACCAATTAGCCATTTTGCTTCACATCAGAAAATAAGAAACATCCGAAAATAGTGAGAAATCCCAGTCATCCTTTTCCAAAGTCAAAAGCTCAAATCCTGAAAACATTTTACTGACTATATTGTATTTCTAAGTCAGGAAAACCTCATATGAAGAAAGAGCCCAAGACCCTCTAGAGGTCTCAAACTCAGCCCCCCCCCCCCACACACACACACACACACACACACACAGACACAGGTCATCCTGCTCATGTGTGAATGAATTCACACATGAGCACATTTTGGGGGAAGAGTGTTTCTGGTTTACAATTAATTTAATGCTTCTTATGAGAAGCTGTTACTTTTCACAAATTATCTTCCGCTCTCTAATTACTTGCTTTGCACCTTCTCATAATTTCTATAAGGTGCGTTTGAATGAAGCCATCCATTTAAAGCAGTGGTTCTCAAACTGTGGGGTGGGCCTTACTGGTGGGGCATGGAGCCACTCCCAGTAAGGTGAGGATGACTAGGTGATAAAAAATATGGAGTCAACTGTGTATTGCTAAAATTCAACTTGGACAGTATTCTATTCTTAATGACTGATTAAAACTGTGGGGCATGAACCACAGACAGCATAAAAGATATAGACATAGATACCTCAACATCATCCATTCATTTCTGAAGCCCTGTTTTGAACCCTCGAGAATACTGTTTTCATTGTTTCCATCTTGGTTTAAAAAAGTTCTGACTGTGAAACTGCCATTGGCTAATGACTTGTCAATCAAAAGTCTGTAGCCAAAGACCATACCAGGGACAATCCTCAGTTTTCAAACATAGTATGGCCAAGATTAACAAAATAGACTTACTGTTTAATTCAATAAATGAGTGACTGAGTCCACAAACTGAAAACCATTTTCCCATCGATTTGTACAGGACCAGAAGCTCGTTTTGCAACCACAGTTATCACCATCTGGCAGCCTTCAGATAGACTACAGGTTCAAGGCACTTCCACATTTGGCTTAATTTTTCTGACCCAGAAGCTACACCCATGTTTTATAGTATCTATGGCATTAACTCCTTTTGACTTCTGAAGTCAGGCATGCCAGAAAAAGTCTGAGAACCACAAGTTTAAAACAAGTGTTTTGAAATAAATAGCGGCATTAGTGCAAAGTGATTCCATGGCGCAGCGGTTAACACACGTGCACTACACGTGAAAGATCCCCTGGTCTGAGAGAGGCAGGAGACACAAACCCAGCCAGGTTGTGCCTGATGTAAAATCTGTGCCAAATCATATGTGCATCCATCCGCTGTGGCGACCCCTTGGGAAATAAGGGAGTAGCAGAAAGTACTTAGTGCAATAAACCTGTTCTTAATGGCCATATGAAAAACTAATCTTACAGATATATATAATTGCATTAACATCCTAATGATTTTGCAACTGTCTCTCTAACAAGAAGTATATATTTACTTCTGAATTTGTTGCAATTACAGCTCAGGAGGCAGAGCGAGTCATCTATCAATCATTAACACTGTGGTTCAATCTCTAGCCCAGGTGTTGAAGTGTCCTTTGCCAAGATACTGAACCCCAATTAGCTCCCGATGCATACTTGGTAGAGTGAGTGTGAGTTTGATAGATAAAAAGCACTTACAGTAGAGTCCAAAGAATAACATGCTGCATAAATGAATGTGGCTTGTAGTAATAATGAACGTTAATACTTAACTTTTGACTTCAGCAGACATTTCAAGTAAACACAAGCTTATTACGCATTTACAGATGGATCTACTCAAAGCCAGACATATGCTTACAGTGGGTCAAGCATTGACAAGACTTTACAGCAACATAAAGGCCCAATAAATACATAAGCAAACAGGAACTCAAACACAGACTCCTAGCTTCCCTGTCCAAGTTAAAAATCAACATTGATGGTGTGGACAAACTAATATACTGTATCTCGTTTACACTGCACATTGGTTACAATAACTAGGCCTATACACAGGCACACACACAGAGAAACACACAGTGCTCCTCACTGCAGTCATCAGCAGAGTGTAGACTGTCAGAACAAGGCTGGCCATGATCCAGACACCCCACTGCTGTCTATGTCCACACACACACACACACTCAGCTGTCTGGAGATTCACTTAAGATACACTGTAACGATTCTATTGAAAGGCTGAGTAACCCACCCAAGAGCAACACTGGTGGAGCATATGACCTAAAAACTTCTATGCCAGGAGAATGACTACAAATTACTGACCCCAATGACTAGTCAACCCAAACAGACAAAGAATAGGTCTGTCTCTGACTGTGTCTCTTTACACATACATTGTGCACTGGTGGTTTATTGCTCAAGCTCTGGTCTTTGGTTCCTATTAATGTGTTAACATAGTCGTAATTATTCATTGCTGAAGGCTTTCTGCCTCTGCATGTACCTCCATGAGCATGTATGCTTTTGCATGCATGATTACGTCTTAACAGTGATACCCTCATCTCACCCCAGACAGGCATTGCAGTGCAATAAAAATGAGGAGGGTGCAGTGGATAAGCAAAGAGAGTTATACACATGAGGGTAATAGTCCACTGGGATTATCCTGGTAGCAGGCGGTCACTCAGCGCATTACACTGAGGAAGGCAGGGGTATGGAGAAAGCAATAGGATTATGAATGAAGTCTTGGTGTACAAATTAAGTTAGAGAAAGGGAAAATATGAGGGGGAAACTGTGACTTATACTGGGGTCCCAGCAAATCTAGATGCTATACCTAACAGAGCAGACTGTTACCTTAAAAATACAATATCAGTTTTATTCCACTTTCTTGGTCTCAGTTAACCGGCACATAAAACAAGCATCACAGCATGCGTCCCAGTTTTTGATCAAACACAATGAAGTGTGCAACACATGCTGGCTGTCCACTCGGGGAAATTTACGAGCCCCTGGAGCCGCCTGCTACAGCAGCAGCAAAACTGTTATGACAGGCAGAGTCTGAGTAACACAACATGCATGGCAGTGGGCTGCTTTGGGAGAGGAATATGTTGGAGATGATGGCCTAATGCGATGTCGCCGGCCCTCTAATGAGCTGTCAAATGGGAGATTAAACGGTAGACTACCGCTGGGTGGTAGCGTTTTTACACTGCTGACAGCCTGTTTGTCCGGCTAGCCAACCACACCCCACGGCGATAAGCGAGAGGCTGCTGCTGTTGCTGCAGCATCCTCCGGCCACGGAGGATGGCTGTCTATGCAGGGCTGCACAGTCTCATGTGTTGATGTTTTTTCCGCAAACAGGGCCATGGTGCGCTTGTGGTGGAGTGACCACAAACTAATCTGGTGTAAATATTTCACCAGAGGCCTCTCTTGTTCCGGAAAGATAATGTAACAGCGCTAATAATAAGGAGGAGGACAGAAAAAACAGTTGAATGTTAATCACTCGTTATCATCGGGGTTCATGCTTCCTCTTAGGCTGGCTAGCTGGCAGAGTCGGCCAGAGATGTCATATGGGTTCAGCAATCAACCACAAACACAATATTCACATCCCTCTGCGGGTCCATAAGGGGCTTGGCAGTTACTGTCGGCAGCCGAAACTCACATCGAAAGCCAGAAATGAAGTCCGACCAATGCCTCTCTGTCCGTGGTTGCACGGTTAGCGGATGTGTCACAGCAGCTAACCGCCTGTCAGTCAAGAAATCACACGTAAGAAGTTCTCCAGCTTCACAAGCCGAGCAAACTCACCTGAAATAGGAGGTCACCGGTGGTCACAAGTGGCCCGAGGTTGAAACGTTGCCTCCTAATCTGTCTCACATGCAGGAAGGGAGGCTGGGCTTTTCTCGCTGTGGAGCGCTGAATGAACTCACCTCATCCGCTTCAACACGCCGGACTCCGCTAACTGCCGACAGCCGACCTTTTACAACTTTACTCCCGGGATATCAGACATTTTATAGCGGTTAACGCGAAGACTGAAGATTCCTAATAATATTACCCTCCAGCTTACACACACATCAGCTCCAGCCTTCTCCTCCTCTCGCGCTGCACGTTGACATTTCCCTCCACGCCCACACACATACACACACACACACACACACACAACCAAGTTGGAGCGCGCGCGCTACGTCATACGCTCCTGTACATTTCATCCACATGAGTGAATAAATAAATAAATAAATGAAACGGTTCCAATGCCCGTGTCTACGTAAACGTGGGGGGAAAAAAGCCGGGTGGGCGTCGCCGGTAGCGTGATAGTAGCGCGACACCTGACTGCGTGTTCAAGAATGACACCGCGCGCGGTGAATGCGTGGACATTTACGTTCACACGCAGACGGTTTAGGGGCAGACGTACGACCGCAAGGTGTGTGCGGGCAAACTGTCCTGTAAAAACTGGATTTACTTTGTCATTATAGGGCAGTTATAATTGCTGTGCTCTAACCTTGAGCACTCAAACACAATACAAACACGAGTGGTTACCAAATAATTTCTTTATTTACAATAGCAATATATCCTATTGCACCAAGCCCCTGTTTTGCAGAACTGGTTTTTAAAAGTGTCCTCTCAAGAAAAATATCTGCTCCCTATCACTCCCAAATAATATTCCATGTTTTTTGACGATATTCCCTCTGGAATCACAATAATTTAAATGTCTGTTTGCTCCAGGAAAAAATAATAGGATCATTTCTGCACTCCTTCGACAAGATGCGGTTCATGTCACTGTGACAGCTGCTGCCAAACATCCATAAGGTCGGTGACTCCATGCGCCCACACTTACCACAATAATGAATGGCAACGCCTAATGTTTGATTTTAAATGTTTATTTCACACTTTTTGAAAGTATATTAGTTCTATTTGCAGTGCACACATAAGCCACTAAGCCGGTCTGATCAGCCTGCATTAAAGTTCCCCTTTGCTCTCTGTTAGGTAAGCTTTTGTTCAGTTTGAAATAGTTTGAGGAGTTAGTCTGTTACTTCATTATCCTGTGTTGCCATTACAACCAGAGTTCAGTACTAATGGCCCCAATATCTGACTTTTGTAAAACTGTTTTATTATTTTAAACCCCTTTGTTTCATAATCAGCTAGGTCCCTTACAGTCACTAAACTTTCTCGCTTGATGCTGATATCATCCCCAAAAACCTTCATTCAGAATACAAATTAATGACTTAAGTTTAATTTAATTTGTTAAAGATTTTTCTGATGAAGGAAGATTAGTTTTCCAATTATTTTTGATGATTTGTCTACTGTTTTAATGAAAAATACAGACAATGCAATTTTTCATATTTTACACAATTTTCCTAACACCAAGGTTTGAAATGAAGTAATCAAGATGTGCTTTAACCTTTAAATAGAGAGCCTTAACAAAAGTTACTTTAACTGCCAGTACTGCCATTTTTTATACTGTCTCCATTTCACAGGCTCAAAAGCAATCGGACAATTGACTAACAAGCATTTTCGTAAAAAAGGGTGGCGTGTTTCCTTATTTCTTGACAAATTATATGGCGATAACTCTGGAGGTGGTTCCAAGCATTGAATTTGAAAGTGGTTGTTAGTAATGAGGACGTTCATGGATGTGTGGATGCATTGGGGGAAATCTATTACAGGTTTTTGTATGTTTTTAAAAAGAAATAATGTTGTTGAGCTCAGCAAAACCCCAAAATCTAACTAAAGTTGATGACTCATGGTTGTGGAATTATGAAATTAAGATAGTCCACACTTCAATCACATCTTGATTAATGGACATGACTCTATAACTGTATTCAAATTTTCCATTACACAGCCCAAACATTTGAGCTTAGCACTACACACAGACTCATAACACTCATTTCTTCAGTGTTTCATCATGATAGCAAGGTTATAGTGTTTTACTGGCAGTTGACCCAGTGCCTAAAATGTAAACAATTAATTTAGTGTATGATTTTTAATTTGTAAATTGAAATTCTGGAGAGAGAAATAGTTTGTATTTGGAGTATGTGTTTGTGTTCTAAATGCACTGTAATGCAATGAGTTGAATAGCAGATTATGGATTATGAGGAGCTTTCAACAGAAGTGTGTGTGTGTGTGTGTGTGTGTGTGTGTGTGTGTGTGTGTGTGTGTGTGTGTGTGTGTGTGTGTGTGTGTG
>JAVDPK010000852.1:414751-439586 GCA_034780415.1 Cichlasoma orientale | reverse complement strand
TGAATGAGAGTATGAATGTGAGTGCGAATGCTTGTCTGTCTCTCTGTGTTAGCCCTGCGACAGACTGGCGGCCTGTCTAGGGTGTACCCTGCCTTCGCCCTATGTCAGCTGGGATAGGCTCCCTATGTCAGCTGGGATAGGCTCCAGCCCCCCCGCGACCCTGAAAAGGATAAGCGAATGGATGGACCTTATTTTCCCCAAAATACTTCTAGATTTATTAGCACTCCTGCATCTTCTTGTGTCCTTGTTTTGTATTGTGTTAATGATTGAGTATACATTTGATGGTGATGATAACTGCAAACATGTTTTAGTTAAAATCCACTGTGCTTCTTGCCATCCGTCATTGTAAAAAAAAGGGACAAGAATTATAAGATTTTTCTTCTTCTTGTTCCTTTTTTGTTCATGAAAAAAAAATTTTAAAAATGCATACTTAATTTGTTTGTCTTTTATTTATTTTTATTTTTTTTATTTCTGTTTTTGTTTTTTTTTGTTGTTGTTGTTCTAAGTATTGTTATCATATAATGTTTCTCTGTCTATATCCTCTTCAGATACAGGTACCGTGAGGCTCTAAATTAAGTTTGTATACGTGTGTGTGTATTTTTCAATCTAGGACAATATGACTCGTCAAATCACAAAAGTAGGTGAAATACTCTGATAATATGACAGTGGTGTGAGTGTGACCCAGTTTCTAGAGAGTGCATTACTCACGCACAGCTGCCTGTCTCTGCCTCTCCACATTGTGCCTGCCTGTCTGCCATTCACCAGCAGCGCCACATACATACATACTTACAGCTTTCTGTGGCGGCAACATATGCAGCCCATTAGTTCAAGGCACAGGAAGTGGAAGAGGCAAAACACACAGTCTGTGAGGAGCTTTAATTGTGTAAATTATTCTTTCCCTTTGTGGTCACCCATTGAGTGGCGTCATGGATCATTTTAGAGTGAGATAGCACAAGGCAAGCAAAGAGGGTGAGTTTGGGGTATGGGGCTGCACTCCAGTCATGCTCCTGCTCAGGCCAGCAGACACACAGATGGAGTGATTAAGTAAAAAAAAAAAAAACATACTGTTGATCCAGGCAGAGAGAAATGAGGGCAGGGACAATTATGCGTTTGGTTTTATTTTGGTCAAGCATTGACTCAGGATGCAAATGTGTTTGAGAGATCAGTAACGATTGTTTCTGTGAATTGATTTGCCTGAAGTATTTTTTTAGCCAACATTGGGGGGGGTTTTCGGTCTGTTTTTGTACCGTGCCCCCTCCGAAAGAACTGCAGGAGCGCAGGTCACAGAAACAGGATAAAGGAAACACTCTAACCTTGTGATTAGGTCTTGTGATTTCACATACTCAGATAAAAAGAACAATTTGAGGTGTTATTATATTCAGTTGCTATAATTGGTGATAATTAAAGTGTTAAAGTGATGGTAGATAATGGTTCAAAACACACTGTAAGCTGGCCTTATGCCTGGACTAGAAAATATACAAGAATCTTTTGCAGGTTTCCTCAAGGTTTCCACTAAACTTGTTAAATATTAAAACTATTAAATCAGGTTATTTACATTTACATGGTAAAGCGAGGAGTCACTGTTTTTATTAACTTAACATAATCATCTTAGGTTTTCAGCATATCCCTGAGAGCTGTCCATAACAAGCTTAACATATTCATGACTGTGCGCACATTAAACTTTTAGAGATGGCCCTTGTTATACCCCCCTCCCCCTCACACACACACACACACACACACACACACACACACACAAGCACACAAATGAATACTGAAACATTCACCTTTTAGTCCATTTCTGCAGCCATCCACTAAACTGACCTATTTTATACAATGTAAACTCAAGTCTCCAGTGCTCATGGTGACGTAACACTTTCATATGAAGGTAATTAGGATTCCCAGGCATGACTCACTGCTGTTAGTCACTAAAAATCAGAGCCTGATGTTCCATGTCTATTTCCAAAACCTTTATTCAGAATATGAAAGAATGACTTCATTGGTCTTTAAGGCTTTTTGACATGTTAAAGCACTTTCAAAGAAAGTAAAGGACACTTTTCTCTATTTTAACCGTCTAGGCAAAATATGATATGTTTGATGGAAAAGCAGCTTTCAATAGCACTCAGACGTTCCATTAGAAAGACCAAGCATTTGAAGGATCTGCAAATAGCTTTATTTAGCCGCATTACAGGGTGTGTGAGTCAGCCACAACAGTTATTGTGTTGTATAGCATTGTTTTTGGGTAGCAGAAAGTTTTTTTGCGTAATTTTTAAGTTTTCAAAATGAACTTCTGGTATTAAGATAAAAGTCTTAATTTGTAGCTTGTAGCTATGCTATGCATTGTGGATTACAACATCTAAAAGTCACAGTAACTTCTGCACCAGCATTGTTGCATTTTCATCTATTGAGACAAAGTGCATAAACTCAAGATGAACGGCCAACAGCTAAACAGTTACAACTAAAGCGTGTTTCCATGCAATTATTTCTGTTGTCATTGTATTAGTGTTGTTTTCCTCCACCCATGTTTCTCTCAAGGCTCAAAACAGCATGATCAATATCCCCATTTAGAAAGTGTGTCAGAATTTCCACTGATTTAAGCACATTGAGAGTTTATAGAGCTGTATTAAAACAAATGGTTCATGTTCTGTCCTCAATGTGAAGCTGACTGTAGGACAGCATGCTGCCTGTCTGTCGTGTTTATCGTATTTTTTTTTTTAATGTTACGTAAAGAGTGCATGTTTTAAAAAATGTACCATACTGTAGGTCTTGAATTTAACCAAAGTATCAGCTGGATGCAGTATGCCCATCACAACAGCCCATTTCTCTACAGAGTGAAACTTCAAAGGTCAAAACAGTGACTGGGCTGTATTTGAGTTAGAAATACTCATCTTCACTGCACTCAGTGTCCATTCTCATATAACCCTTCTGGTTGCTATGGTTACTGACCATACCTCATCTCACCCTCCTCCTCCTCCTCAGATCTCTCTTCCTGTAAGAGTCATTGGGTTTACAGGGGGAGCCCGTGGGTGAGGCCTCTATTTTACATACAGGGACCTGTTACCTAGACACAGAGGAGGCGATATGAGTGCATCCTGGACTAAATGTCTCAGTGCTATGCTGTGTCATGTAATCGTTTCTAATCACTGTAGCTGCATGAGAAGGAGCACCAGACAGAAAACATGCCTGGAAGTCTCCATTGACTTAAGTCTCAAGTCATTACTTCCTGGAGGGTATGCAGAGAGAGAGAGAGAGAAAACAAGCAGACTGGAGAGGACGAGAGCAGCCTGTTTCCGTGTTCAATTACCTAAGTAATCACCCCATTTTAAAAACCCACAGGTGTTGACTGTGATCATCTCAGGCAGGGGCAGCGTGGTCCTGACAAATCTGCAAAGGGATTTGCATAATCAAAAGATCTGGACTGATAGCAAACTGATTAATACAAATAACTATCACAAACTGATTTGCTTAATTTAGAAAAGACATATGTGTGAGCGCATGTGCATCTAAGCCCATTTAAAAGACAGACTGCCTAATATGCGCAGATTGCAGGTGTGCATGTGAGAAACCAAAAGCACTATAATGGTCCAGCTTATCCTCTCAACTGGATTGTGTTAATCTACTAATCGAGAACCATTTACATAACTGCTTTAGTGCAACTGCAGTTAAGCAATTACTGCCCCGATTTCCTTCTTTTCCCACAGTGTGCTATCTACTCTTGAACTTTCTACAATTGAATTTTAATCTCATCTATCTTTCCCCCACAGGCCCTGATGCCTTTAAAGTCTTTTAATTGTCTGCACTCCTTCCTTTATTTACTAAGTGCCCTTCTTCTGAACACAGTATGAACTTTAATGTTTTCCTTTCCTTGTCTGTTACTGAGAATCATTGCAAATTTTATAGTTTGGCCTAATCAACATGCTATTTTCAAAGAATAAAACCTGCACTGTATATGTAATGTAATTCAATTCATATATTTAGTGGCACACTTTCACTGTTTTTATCTATTATATTTCTTTATAAATAGTTCTAACTTGTCTGTACTCTATGTGTAGATCTTAATCTGTGGAGTTTGGATCATCTGATTACAAATACTTGTGGGACAAAGACCCAAAAATAAACTTGATTGCTTAATTATTAGGCATAAGCACCTTAAACTAATTTTATTTTATTTTAATTTTTTTGTATTTTCTATCTGACTTTAAAATATCTCATTATTGCATCTTTCCCACAATACATTTTTCATAATAGGGATTCATAATAAATACAGGATGCAAAATTATAGTTTAGCTATTAGGGGAAATAAAAAGGGGTATCATAATAATTGTAGTCAGAGTACGTTCTAGAAAACAAATCCACATATCAAAACCAAAACGTTCAGTAATTACTTAATTGCCTTTAGTTTAGTTGTGTACTGCCATCTGTCGGTACAAAATCAATATTGCGTTGTTACATGCAAAAAAAACAAAAAAAAAAAAACACATCGAAAAATGATTCATAAAACAAATGTGATAATTTAAGGATCCTCAAACTCCAAAATTTTAAACTTGTTTTTAGGAGTAGCCCGTTAAAATCAACTTTTCCCCGTACTCATGCGAAATTAATTCTAACAAGTGTCCCCGAGATTAGGTTTTCGACAGTCGATTACACTTGACTGTATAAAGCGATTTGGACTTCCTGCCACCGCAGCCAATCAAATCCTAATGGATTTAATGAGTTTTCAGTGATCTCCAATAAAATTTCGCAGAATGGATAAGTGGGCGTGAACGTGGAGTGGAGCAGCTGGCAGACTTTCTGGTGAGTCGTGTTTGTGTTTGGAGTTTGACCACAGAGACCAGAGGATAGGAGGACTTCACAGAGGGAAGGATGAGTTGGGACTCTGAATAGCGAACAAACTGAGATATTCCCAGAATCCATTTAATCTGGAGGGCTTTATTAAACTGGTGTTGTCACGTGAAAGGTAAGCCGACAGCAGAAGTGTTTAATATCAGCGCTTGTTAGCCTTAGCTACTGAAGCGCCGGTTATTTCAATTAATCTGTCACATTATTGCTGCTGCCTTTTTAATATTAGCTGCACAAAGGCTGTAGCGCTATACTCATTGCATTGTGTTGTATTTGCGCCAAACTTTATTACGAATGCTAAATTTAGTTGGGAAGTCCCCTGTACCGGTTATTGTCATTGGAGCCCAGTCCTGCTTATCCAAGAAGGGCATCAGAACACTTCATTTGCTGACATTGCACTTTAAGGATGTCACCTTCTCAATATAGCTGCCCAGGGCTCGGTTGGTAATATCTAAAATAGACTGTATACCACGTGAGGGGCTTGTTGGCACACATCTGAACAAAATTAAAATAAAGCTCAGTATAGATTAAATATAGGGTTATTTAGCCTCAGTCAGTAAAGGGAAGCGAGCTTTCTGGTGTATCAGACTAACTTTGTAATTGTATTGTTTTTGAAAAATCTGCGCGAGCCGGAGCTACGTGGTTGCTTTCATTTGTAGTATAGACTTCCATCCACAACCAAGACTTCCCATCCACGTTGACCTGGCCTGCCAAGTTCACAGATCCCAATCCAAGCAAATGCTTGAATAAGCGGTATACATGTATTGCCCACTTTAATTTGCTGACTGCACTCCACTGTCAGAAAACACAGGACAATCCCAGAAGATCTATACAATATTTGGTTAACATTGTAGCTGATTGTTGTATAATTTTAGTAACTATTTGTGATGTGCTGCCCTAGCGGAGTCTATCCCAGCTATCATAGAGCCAGAGGCAGGGAACACCCTAGACAGGTCGCCAATCTATTGCAGGACTAACACAGACAGACAACCATTCACGCTCACATTCATGTCTACGGCCAATTTAGAATCACCAGTTAACCTAACCCCATGCATGTCTTTGAACTGTGGGAGGAAGCTGGAGTGCCCAGAGAGAACCCACACAGACATGGGGAGAACATGCAAACTCAACATAGAAAGACCCCAGATTGGATTTGAATCTACGGGCTTCTTACTGCAAGGCGACAGGGCCGCCCTCCTAGTATAACGTGTGATTTATTTTATTATTTACATTCATTTATGTTCCCAGCAGATAAAATGTAATTATATTGGTTTTGCAGTTTGATTGATGCCAAAGTCATTATCAAACCTGCTTATAGGTCTTTTAGGGGGGGGGGGGGAGGGTTTTGGAAAGTGCTGTCAGAAAATGACATCAGCACAGATAGGAGGAATTGATATGCTAAGAATCTCATCAAGAATTCATCATAAATATTTTGTGTCTGTGTGTTGTTGATACTCAAAAGATCACAAAACTACATTTTTATGTTTGTTTTTTCCACCACATTGTAGTTTTGGAGAAAGCTCAAACTTCACTTATTGGTGTGTGTAACGATGAGGGAACATGAGCTTTCAAAACACCTGTTACTCTGCAACAGGTGCGCTTTGTTAGCTGCTTCTCTTTGAACATTTACTTCATACAATACATACACTGCTGTTAAACACTACAACATTACTAGTAATACTACAGTAAAGTGCCGTGTTCATAATCTCCCAGAAATCACTGGGATTGTGGTTGCACACTGAAACATTCCCAATTGAGTTTTCTTTTTGGTATAATTTCAGCCATGGATCCTTCACTAAATGCCAGCTCATCCGTTTCCAAACTGGACCCTTCGTCTTCCACCACCTTAAGGCCCGGGCCTTCATCTCTCAGCTCATCTGTTACTTCAACTACAACACAATCAAACTGGCCTAATCCTAAACTTTCAATGCCAACACCGCCAACCACACCCACACCTTCTCCCTCCACTGCCTCCCCTCGGACTTCTCCAAGTCTTCATTCCCGCTCTTCCTCCCTTTCCACACCGACAGCTTCGCCTGTCCGGCAGCCAGTCAGGAGCCTCTCTCAGGGGGGCAGATCTCAGCTCAACGCAGCATCTACAGGGACTCCCATAACTGGGTCCTCAACGGCTGGAGCCACTGCTACAGTTCTACAGACTCCTCCCACACCTGAGCCAGGTGAGAATCAAACCCTGACCTCGGAGTGTTGGCAGCAATCATTGCAGCCAACACTCCCAGGTTACTGTGTGTGCACTGCACTGTTTCTATGACCACAGACATTTACCTCAAAATGTAAAGCAGCCTCTCCCTTTTTGCTGACCTGAGGAGAAAATCCAGTCTCATGTTTATTTTTCCCCACACCCGCTTTGAACGAAACCCAGTATGTAGGTAGGACTTCTTCTGGCTGCAGGGAATAACACATTTTAATCTGTTTAATGCCTTTGCAATCATTTCAAGATACGTAAATATGTAGCTTATCTGGTATAGTGTCAAATTTACCGCCTGAATAATTTAATTTAGGACCACAGTTTTCCATTACAGCTGATCTAAACTAAACACACTTTCCAGTTTATCTAGCTGTCTAAAATAACATATTTGTAATAAAGTACTGAATGTACTGAAAGTAAAACTGGCAGAGGGATTGCGCCACTGTGTGAGTATGTGTACGTCAGGAGAGCGAGCAGCTGCTGTTTGCTGTGTGCTGAATAAACAGTTATTTTAGGGCTCAGACAGATAGTTAAAGTGTGAGCAGTCTATCAGGAGCACCACTGTAAGTTACTGGATCCCTTCACATTTTCTTCTGCTTCTTGACACGCAGGCACAAATGGACCACTCCTTCACTCACCAGTATCACTTGCGGCCTGCATGAGCATTGTGAATTTTGGAAAAGTGTTTCCACATTTGTTGCCACCGGCATCTTTTTTTCCTGCCATTTGTTTTAAACAGAGCAAACATGACCCTTTACTTTATTGGACGTAGACACAGTTTCAGTGTGAGGTCCACTTCCTCTGGAGGACTGGGATTTAAGAGTAGCAGAAATCATCAGCTAAAGGAAGATGATCATTAAACCAAGAGGGCTGAGTGGTATTATCAGGTCTTGTCAAGGCCAAAGCTGTTTCTGGAAGGATCTGACTCATGCTCATGCTCTGGGATCACTCTTGACACAGATTGCCACACTGAACTGGTTTCATGTTTCTGTTTCTGTTTGTTAGGAACATGTACAGAGCGTTTTAAAACCAATATGGAATAATAAGGAGTAGTTACTCCTAATATACCTAATATATTGCATAGCTGCTCATGTTTAAAGTGGACCTAATTTCAAGCTCTATACGTTTTTCCATTAAGAGTAGAGGGGAGGTCATCAGATGTTGTCTTTATGGGGCAAAGAGTTAAGGATATTCCCTGTCAGTGACATCCTGCACGACCAAGAGTAGACGGGTTTAGAGCTGTTTGAGACTTTTGGCTCACAGGAATTACTTTTACACACCATGACCTCATTATTTAAATGTTTGGCTATGTTTAATATGAGCATCCACCACTGTAACCATGATCAAGCATAACATTATAACCACCTGCATAATATTGTGTTGGTCCCCCATTTGCTGTCAAAAATAGCCCTGACCGGTTGAAGCACGGACTCCACTAGATCACTGAAAGTGTGCTGTTGGGGGTGGACAGGGGTCAGCATGGGCACCCTGGCTGTTTTGCGGCTATGCAGCCCCATACACGACCAACTGCACTTTTCTATCAGAACCAGCATTAACTTTGTTGACAGTTTGAGCTACAGCATCATAACAGTTTTACTTTAAGCTGGTATAAAAAAAAAAGTCATTTTGCTCGCAGCCCAGAATTATGACAGAAACCACTCAGTTCAGAGAAGAAATACAAGGGTTAGTAGGCATCTACGGGGGAAAGAGCCATAATCCACTGTATGGATTTTGTAAACTTATTTTCTGTTTCAGAGGAGCCAGAGGAGGAGGTCAGTTTTGAGGATTTGGAGGAGAGAGCAAAGTCAGGTGATGCCAAAGCACAGACTAAGGTCAGTGGCAATGAACATACTGCAAACACTGTTAAATTTAGTCGCCATATGGTGATGACAGAGCACATAAGCTAAGTAATTCTAATTTTTATTTTAGAGTGACATGTGGTTAGGAAGGACATGTTGCCAAGTCCCAGTAATGCTTGTGTTGCAAGTCTAAGAGTCTGTGTCTGTCCAGATGGGCCGCTACTTCCTGGCACTGGCAGAAGAGAGCAACGAAGAACTGAACAACTGCACAGCGGTCACTTGGCTGGTCCAGGCTGCTAAACAGGGCCGGAAGGATGCGGTCAGACTGCTGCAGCAGTGTTTAGCCTCAAGGAAAGGTATGACTGCCACTCTCAGTCTGCAGCTTTTAATGTGATGGAATCAGTGTCAAAATGTACTCTGATTAAGCTGCTGTTCATCTGCACATTTGTCCTGCTTTGTTCTTTAGGCATCACATTGGAGAACTTTGAGGAGGTGAAGAAGTTGTGTACAGAGACGCGTTTTGAGAGAGGTGTCAGGAAGGCGGCTCTGCTCATGTATTGGAAGTTGAACCCTGAGAAGAAGAAGTCAGTGGCCGTTTCTGAGATGCTGGAGAATGTTGAACATGTTCACACAGAGCCGGGTATGAGAATAATATTGTACTTTAAACTTTAATACATTCAAATCATTTACGTATTGAGGGCATTTTTTAATTGTCTCATACTTTCTGTCCTCCATCTGCAGACAAACCAATATCCCCTGGTCCACTAAACAGCTCTGCTAAGAAACAGAGGAGAGTCCTGGAGACTATGGTCACCAGCGAGGGTATGTGTGGTCTGAAACATTTCCCCAAGACTAAGATGTCCCACAGAGCTGCCAGAGTAAAATAACAGTAATGTTATTAATTTGCAGCCAGCTCCCACGTGGGTCTTGATGACTTTGTTGAGATGACTAAGAAGTACGCCCAGGGCATTGCACCCTCACCAGTCATGGCTGCTGCAGGAGGGGACGATTACGATGACGACGTAGTTGTGAAAAATCCAGATGAACTGCCCCTGCATCAAAAGGTGGGATACTGGTCTGCTTTTATCCTCTTAGTTTAGCAAATTGAATTTCCATATCATTTACCTTTCTTTTATGTATTAATATTCAGTTAGAAGCTGTGTTAATACAAGTTATGAAAAACCTGAATAAATTGTGCAATTTATCTGATTCTGTCTTCCTTACTTGTCTCCCAGCTGCTGAAGTTCCCTCTCTATGCCCTTCTGGAGATAAAAGAGCACCTCATCGACTGGGCATCACGGGCAGGCATGCAGTGGCTCAGCGCCCTGATCCCCACCCACCACGTTAACGCACTCATATTCTTCTTTATTATCTCCAACCTGACAATCGAGTTCTTCATCTTCATCATCCCCCTGCTGGTTTTCTACCTCTCATTCTTTTCCATGATCATCTGCACACTGCGCGTATTTCAGGTTTGTGATGATGACTCCTTCTGTATTTTGTGATTTATTTATTTATTTTTACAGTATAAAACTTTTGTTAAGTAAAATATTTCTTTCTACAGAATTCCAAAGCATGGGAAAATTTCCGGGCTCTGACAGACCTGCTTGCTCACTTTGAACCCGGTCTCGATCTGGAGCAGGCCGAGACCAACTTTGGATGGACACATTTGGAGCCTTATCTGTAAGCCCATCTCGCTCAGTTTCCATTTTTAACAGTTTAATAATGTAAATTTTAGCTTCAGGTTTTGTTTCTTTTAAATGTTCCCGTAAAGAAGAATCGAACTGCATCTGCAGCAGAATAAATACTTCCTTTGGCTTCTCAGGTACTTCCTGCTCTCGGTGGTCTTTGTGGTTTTCTCCTTCCCCGTCGCCGATAAATCCTGGATCCCCTGCTCGGAACTGGCTGCCATCGCTCTCTTCTTCACCATGACCGCCTTCCTCAGCCTTCACGCCTCTGCTCAGCTCTTCGCTCGCAAAGCCCTAATCACAGAGTTCCTCTCTGGAGCATGCTCCCTCACTCATTTCCTCCCAGAGTCACTCTGGTTCCTCAGGATCTTCGGGAAGACATTCGTCACTGTGCCTCTTGGAGATATTGTGGCATTAAATCTGGGGATGCCATGTCTGCTGTATGGACACCTTGTCTATCTCCTCTTCCGTATGGCCCAGCTGAGAGGCTTTAAGGGCACCTATCTGTGCTTGGTGCCATACTTGGTTTGCTTCACCTGGTGTGAGCTTTGTTTGGTATTCCTTAATAATGCCACAGCAATAGGACTCATCCGCACGTGTGTGGGCTACTTCCTGTTTCTGTTTGCCCTTCCTATACTTTCATTGGGTATGGCTGCAATGCTCATCATCCAGTTAGTCCAGTGGTTTCTCACCCTGGAGGTCACCAAGATGGTGGTCACACTGACTGTTTGCTTCGTGCCGGTGGTGCTGAGGCTTTGGACTCGCTTCAGCCTCAACCCCATCAAGGTGTTTCGGTCTTTGTCCCGGAGCAGTGTTGTCAAGCTCATCCTGGTTTGGCTCAGTGCCGTGGTGCTTTTCTGCTGGATGTACGTCTACAGATCTGAGGGCATGAAGGTGTACAACTCCACCCTGACGTGGCCTGAGTACAGCAACCTCTGCGGCCCTCTGGCCTGGAAAGAGTCCAACATGGCCCAAAGCCAGATTCTCTGCTCTCATCTCGAAGGGCACCGTGTGACCTGGACAGGACGCTTCAAATATGTCCGTGTGACTGACATTGAGAATGGGCCACAGTCTGTTATCAACCTGCTGCCTGTATTTGTGGGGAACTGGATGCGGTGCCTGTACGGTGAGCCATATCCTCTATGTGATGACTTGAAGAATGCCACAGCTGAGCCCCAGCCTCTACCTGCCCCAGCTCCTCTTCCAGAAGATCCCCTCTGTAAACTCAAAAATCTGGCAAAGCACGAATGCCACATCAAACGGTTTGACCGGTACAAGTTTGAAGTTACAATGGGCATGCCGCTCGAGAGGAAGACCAGGGATGGGACAATCATCGAGGATGAAGATGCGACTAAAGACATAGTCCTGCGGGCTAGTAACGAGTTCAAGTCTGTGCTTTTACACTTAAACACTGGCAGCCTGGTGGAGTTCAGTACCATACTGGAGGGGCGTTTAGGCTCTAAATGGCCTGTGTTTGAACTGAAAGCCATTCACTGCATATCATGTGGTGATGCTGCCCTTCCCAGCCGCAGACAGTACAAGATTGAACACGACTGGAGGCGCACGGCTCAGAATGCGCTGCAGTTTGGTTTTGACTTCTTCTTCAACCCCTTCCTGACCGCACAGCTCGAGCAGCACTCAGAGCCAGAGGCCGGAACACAGGTAGTGACACGGGAGGGGGGATAGACGGGATGCTTGGAAATAATACTGTTATCAGTAAATGACGCTAATGATTGACGCACATGATCAGATATGTGATCTCTCTACTGAGCGAGTGTGTTTGCCTTCTTATAGCTTTTTGAGCCAAAATGTGTGAGTACATGTAATGAAAAACATATAATGCTAAAAGACGAGAAGGGCACAATAAAGAGGTTTCAAAGTACTTTCCTGCCTTACACCACATGAGGAAAAACGGCATGTAAACCTCCCTTGTTGTGTTCAGTTTGTTAAAAAACATTTCATCCAGTTTAAGCTGCATGTGAGCTAATAATCGTGAGTGTAATAATGACGTGATTTTGATTTGTTTCTGGATGCAAACACTATCTCTGCCGAATGCAACATTTTCTGTGACGTTTTGTGGCCAAAATCATCCGTGCTGATCTTCTGCGGTTGACTTGTTGACCTGCACTCACATTGTTGTGTAGCAACCATTGTTGAAGGAAAGGGTGTCATAAAGGTTTGTTTTGCTGCAACATACAGTTTATGTCCATACAGTTTTCAAGTGCCTTCCTAAAATATAGTTCAAATATTATTTGGGAGCAAATAAACTAAATTGTCTGTAAATTTTTACCCCTCGAAAGCTGCATCAGAGCTTTTATTTATTACTGAACAGTTAACCAGGTTTGTCCGTGCTTTCTTTATGTTCATGTATTTGGCTTCATCTCTGCTGTGCAGGGATTTAATATATTGAACATTTGTGGTCCCAGAGTGATGATGTGTTTTCAGTTAGGATATCACTACTTTTTTCTGTACTGTATCATAAATATATTTAAAAATCACTTGTGTGTTACAATTTTATTAAGTCATTTATATTTTACTGATTTTTTAGACAGTTTGAACAAGACCTTAGCCCTTCCTGTGTACATTTTGGATATTTCATGCAATATACACTCACTAGACATTTATTATACCTTGGTATTAGTACTGGACCCCCATTTGCCTTCAGAACTGTCTTAATACTCCACGGCACAGATTCAATGAGGTGCTGAAAACGTTCCTCAGAGATTTTGGTCCATATTGACATGATAACATCACACAGTTGCTGCACATCCGTGATGCTAATCTCCCGTTTCACCACCTCCCAAAAGTGCTCTATTGGATTGAGAACTGGTGACTGTGGAAACCAGTTTGAGATGATTTGTAACACTGTGTTATCCTGCTGGGAAAAGCCATCAGAAGATGGGTACACAGTGGTTATGAAGGGATGGACACGGTGAGAAACAACTCTCAGGCTGTCATATTAAAATGTTATTCAACTATTAGTAAGGGGCCCAAAGTGTGCCAAAAAATGATTCCCCACACCATCCACTCTATCATGCCGAACCATTGATACAAGGCAGGATGGATCCATGTTTTCATGTTGTTTACACCAAATTTGGACCCTGCCATCCAAATGTTTCAGCAGAAATCAAGGCTCATCAGACCAGACATCAACAAGGCATTTTCACCCACAGAACTGCTGCTCACTGGATATTTCCTCTTTTCAGACCATTCTCTGTAAACCCCAGAGATGGTTGTGCAGGAAAATCCCAGCAGATCAGCAGTTTCTGAAATACTCTGACACCAACAACCACCGCATGTTCAAAGTCACTTTAATCACCTTTCTTCTTCATCCTGATGCTCAGTTTGAACTTCAGTGTCTTGACTTGGCCGATCAGAGATTTGCATTAGCAAGCAGTTGAACAAGTGTATCTAATAAATTGGCCAGTGAGTGAATTTTTACCTTTACAGTGTAAAACAGTGTACTGTTGACATGTTACAACAGGACAAGAACAAATGTGACTAATAAAATTAACGTTGGCAGTAGCCCGTGTAGTAGCTCATATCACAACACTGTGCTTTATATGTAAAGCAAATGAGCCTGAATGAGCAGAGCCTGAATGAAAAATTCCTGATATTTGTGAAGCATAAACATCAGTTATTCTGAAATGATGACTAAATGTATGTCGTTCAAATTAAGTGTCAGTAAAGTGTAAAAATGATGGTGTTTTCTTGCATGGAGAAACTCAGTTTGGGCAGCCAGAAGAAAAATAACTAGACAGAAAAATTGTGCACAATCATGGAGTTCATACACTTGGTAATATTTTCAGTTAAATTCATTCATTATTAAATTCCCTAGCAATATTACCAGTTAAAATTTAACAGCCTCCATATGGGGGGCATGTGAGGACAAAATGTTCCACATGTAATGAGTGCACAATCACACAAGGTGGCGCCTCAGACTACATAACTTGAAAAAGCCATTTAAACTGGCTCCATGAAGGGTGCGCATTAAGACTGAAGAAATATTAACAGCTTTATAATTGAACTGCAATAAAAATCACAACGATGCGCTCATTGGATGCAATTTCGTTGAAATCTTTATTCAGAAAAAAACATATTAACATTATTTATAACTGCCCATTTGACAGTTTTGTCATCAACATACATTAACACAAAAATATGTGAATTAGTCTGGTAAGGACGTGGAGTAGGCTACAACTTACAGACAGAAAAAGCGAAAGAAAAAGGACAAATAAAAGAATTATGCTGTTTTCTAAAAAATAAGAGCTTCTGCACATCAGCAAAGTTATCAGTGAGGAAGGCCGACGAGAGTAAAGTACCATCTCTTTGCTGTAGCTTTGGAGGCAGTCATCAGTACAGATGATCAAGTCTGCAGTCCGTTTATGGTTGTAAAAAAAAAAAGAAAAACCTCATACATGTCAAAAACCGAGCTGATATATACAGACACCATTTAGGCCCTTGGATTTTTTTTTTCTTTTTCTTTTATGTTAATCACAAACATTCCTCATTCTTCTTGGTTTGCAGTTTCACTGAGTAGAAACTGACTTTGTGGACGGCTTCATTCAAAAAGTACGTGTCAAGTGTATGAACCGAACACCGGTAAACATGCTTCCGTGTCCAAAGACACAAATAAAGGTAGGAGAGCTCGGTCATCTATGGTTACTCGTGCTGCAAGGGGCCCCAGGGCCCCTGAAGCCTTTGTACAAGCTGGATCTAAAATGGTTACGAAGGCAGCCAAGCCAGTCAGTGAGTCAATTTATAAACACCTAGGCTAAATCTGTTCGACATGCAGCATGTTTTCATTTGATTGCTGAAATTATTTATTTTATATATATATTTTTTAATTCTTTTTGCTTGATCTGAGTTTAACATATTTAATGTCAAAGTAGCACACGAAGCAGCCCGAGACCAGAAGCAGAAATCACAGAAGTCTGGGCCTGTTTCAGCAGAGAAAACATGAATTACTGAAACACACTGTGGACCATATATATGAGTGTGTGTCCTCATGTTAGGCCATGGTGGTATAACTTCTGCTTCTATCTGTGGGACTGTAAATGTTTCACCTCACCGGACACAGCCCACTTTTTGGTCGTCTCTCCTGAATCAGGGAGAGCTCAGAGGCGTCTGGTGTACTTGGGCTAAAGGGAGGAGGGGGTCCCAAGTTCATCCTTGGACATCACACAAATCATTTTACCTTGTCACTGTCCTCTTTAATTACCATCACCATCATTTTACAAGAAGTTACAAAAAAAAAAAAACAGAAGTGGGATAGTTGAACTGAAATGATGATCTGATCTGAAAACAAACAACCAGTTATATAAATGCCCCATTTCTCATCAGTGCCGCTGGTAGACAACCACAAAGGGTTTTTGTTACACAAAACAGTGGGCAAGGGATAAGAATAGGATTTGCTCGAGCACACAAATACAGAGAGGAGAGGAGGAGGAGGTGGAGAAAGCAAAAGAGCATGAAGAATTAAAAAAAAGGGGGAAAAAAAAGAAGACAAACATGTAAACGTCTATCCAGTCTGGGGCTGAGGGTGTGATCCCTCCCCTCAGAAGCTGAGCTGCAGTAACCAGCACGCCATCAATCCAAAGGCTAACAATCACAAAATCCACTGTTCGGACAATTTGCGATCCATAATCCGTTGCGTAATCCAGCCCGTTCCCTTCCTAGCCCTGTCTAGGTCCGTTCAGTTCTGGAAGGCTGAGGAGGAGGTGAAGGAGGGAATGAAATGGTGTGTATGAGTTCTGATTGTGTGTGTAGGGATGTGTTTTAGGCATCTCTTGGCTGTGTGAGAGTGTGTGCGCGCGTGCGCGTGTGTGTGCATGTCTGATAATGTGTACATTCTGGCATAGTTGTGTGTTTTGGGTGTAAACTCATTTGTATTTGCCGCTGACATCCGTTCACTAATGCATCTCAGAGTTGAGTTTGTCCTGGAAGATGTACAGATTGTTAGTTGCAGCGATGGCAATGATGTTCTCAGTGGGGTGCCAAGCTGTATGGAGGATCTTCTTGGTGAAGTCCAGGCTGTCCACACTGATATCATCCTTCCGACGTTTTCCTCCCGCGGCGCAGACCCTCCGCGGCTTCAGCACAGCTCTGGGTTTGCTGCTCTCCCGTGACGCCTCCAGGGTTACGTCGCGTTTGGTGTTGCGGTCAAACATGCGGAAGAAGTTGTTGTAGGCTCCAGTCATGATAACACTGTACAGAGCAGGCGGAGAGGAGAGAGCCGGTTACCCTAGAGACAGTCTAAGGATTTTCATGCTTTTTTAAAAAAATAATAAACTCTAAGGTTTGCGATCCATAAGCAGGTACAGCTAATGGATGGTTGTAAGCTGGAATCCTAGAGGATCACAGTGACTTCACACATCAGCTGATAGCTCAGCTCACCATTCTACACACCAAACATCCATCATCGCGCATCAGGTACCTGTCGGAGCCGTTCCAGGCACACTCAAACTTGTCAAAGATGCAGTCGTTCTCGTAGAGAGAGCACAACTTGCTGCGGAGGTAATCATGAACCTGAAAGGACACACACACACACACCCACATACGGATAGGATTACAATCGAGCCCATTACACAGCTGCATTACTCCCAGGTATTGGCACACAGTGTAAGCTATAAATAGAAGAGTGAGCAGAAGACACATGCACAAACATACTATGCACAGCACAAATAAAACACATTAAATATGGGCATGCTGTAACACAATCCTCCCCGAAGGAAACACTAATAAGACACAACACCAACCCTCTGCAACACCAGGGGCCAGAAGTACATTTCAATCTAACCTCCTTTCCATATCGCTAAATCCATTAATATCCAGCTCACTATAATCACACCTACCAAGGGCATGATAATAGATACACACATGTGATCTAACACATATCCACATATTCACTCACTAATAACTCCTTTCCCTCGTGCTTTTATTCGACCTGCCTGTGTCAGCACTGTGTCTGCTCAGTGATGCAAGGGGATGAAATCTACACTTTCCTGCAGGTCCTGTTCTCTGCGTTTAGACCCCGGTCTCCACATTCTGCATAAAGTCAGCAACCAACAGCCACCTTGCAATCAATAAACAGTCAAACTGAGGTCGTCTCACTGTTGTACATCAAAACCTGTGACATTTTTGTTTTCCCCCACGGGTCTTTCTGCACAGGGGAAATGATACCGTGTCAGCTGGAGCTGAATATACAGTCTTTTTTTTTTGTTTTTTTTCCTGTCCACGTGATTTTTGATTTAGAGTACAGCACCTCATTCCTCATGAATGTGTTGATTTTTTTTCATGATCCAGGGGGATACAGGTGTAAATTTACTAAATAAATAAATAAATAATAAGGCAGCTTAGCCTTTAAATCCCCCACCCGACGCCCAGTTTCTACCCACATATGATGAATCTGGAATTACTCAGTTTCTGCATTCATTTGTCATGAAATATACTCTGATCTTTATGCACATCACAAATATATACAAACATGAAACTGCTAACGCTAATGCTGGTGCAATAAATAAGTGGCTGAGCCTCCTTTAGGCTAAACAAAAGGAATACTGAAACATTCCTCCTCACATCAAATGGAGCGAAGCCTGCGAGCTAGTTCAGGCAGACAACTCGTCACTCTCCTCACATAACACACAAAACACACCTTTGTTGTTCCCAAATGATGTGATCAGCCCAAAAACCCCTGTCCCAACAGTGCCACAGAGTGTCAAGGTACTCTCTGGTAAATTTCAGACACAAAGGGGTGTCTTCCTGGAGATTTTTCTGAGATTTCCTGCCGTGGGCTCAGTGCTCCATAGCACCACGAACAGAGATGTTAAACCAGCTTCACTGATTCCTTTCAGCCTTGAGCTGTCTGGGCTTCTTCTTTTAGCTCACTCAGCATCTGTGTTATGCTTGTGGAGTCATCTTAGCTGAGCACCCAGCGCTAGGTCATCTCCATTTACAGATCATTTGCCCAACTTACTATGTAACTCAATTCACCTTAATGAATTCTGGGATGTCTTTTCTAAAAGGCACGATTTCTATCAGCTGATGCTGCCTTATTCCAACCTGCTCTGCTGTTAGCGTTGCAGTTGACACACTTTTTCCAAACAACACTGTTTGAATAATGTATTGAATAAAGATAAGACAAGGATGATTACTATAGTTTAAATAGAGTAAATGTGCCCATAACTGGAACTTAGACCTGACCATGTTTTAATGCATATTTATACCTAAACGCAGATATTTTCAAAGGCCACTGCATGCTGCAACCTCTGCAATCCTTCTCTCTAATCCTACCATTTACTCTCCTTTATTCATCTCTCCTCCTCGCATCACACCATCCTCGTACTCCCTCCCAAATCCTCACCTCTCTCCTCCCCCCGCCCCCCTCGTCCCCCCTTTCTGTGCTGCATTGCAGATCTAGGTGTCAGGCACTGTGGAAGGTATCCCTCCTTCACGCTTTACTTTATGAGTGGAGGCTCGGGAGCCTATAAATAGCTCCAGCGCGTCTCAGCCTCCCACTCCTGGCCGCCTCATAGGCCCTCAAACGTCAGGCAGGCGCACATACACAAACACGCATGTTCACCCACAGGCCTGCGGCAGGAATACTAAACACATAATGGGAAAAAAAAAGTGAGTTGATAAATACTTTTACTGCCTATAAACGCATGAACAGAAGCTAGCCTGACCTATTGTAAACACTTAGAAGTGACAAGAGACAAAATGAGCATGTATGTGTAAATAATAGCATGTGTAAACTGAAATTTATTTTCTTATCTTATTACTTAGTGTTACGTAGTATGCGTATACCAGAACAGCATTTTTAAGCCCCTGTAAATTGACATCTGCATACACAACATACTGTTAATTTACTGCTTTAATTTGTCTCGTGCATTCATTTCCTTCACACACAGGTGTGGAGTAGTAGCCCTAAATGAAAAACTGTCCTCAGCGAGGGTCTGTGAGGTTTCAGCATCAATGAGGAGAAGTGCATTCTCTGGCTTGCAATCAACTCAATTATCCTTAAAAGGTTTTGGAAAAATCAAATCAACAGTAAGTACTGTGATTGTAAGAGACAACCTTATGCTCGTGACTCATTGCTGTCTCCAATCTTGTATATTTTCCACACTGAAAATGCCCTTTCAGTCAACAGTTGGCTGCCTCATCATTTGGACAACACAACTGTGATTTTAGTCAGTGACACATGAAGGTAGTCAACTTAGTAAGACCACAAGCTACAGTAACAGGTTCAACCCTTTTTTTTAAAAAAATCACAACAGTGATTAAAAGGAGTTTCCCTCATTTAGTGTCCTGATGATGTGCAGAGTTTAGCACACATCAGGCCAAAGTAAGGTTAAGCTATTGCAAAGGTGAAGCGCCAGTATAGCTCACCAGGTTAAGCTGGTGACCCATAAGCTTCAAAGCTACTGCAGAGGGCCGGTGGTTGAATCCACCACAGAACATTTGCTGCATGTCTTCGCTCTCTCTTGCAATTTTCCTGTCCACTCTCAAACTGTCCCGTCACAATGAAACCTAAAAAGCCCCCCAAAAAGAATGTGCAAAGGCCAGTGTAAATAATTTTTGTAGCCTTAAAGCCAATTAGAGAACCTGCTGTGCATTTGTAATGTTTTTCCTTCATTCAATGGGTTCCTTAAATCTGTATGTATTCTATATCCATCCGGGGAAACACCGAGGCATTCCCAGGCCAGCCGAGAGATATAATCTCTCCAGCGTGTCCTGGGTTTCCCCCAGGGCCTCCTCCTGCTGGTAGGAACACCTCACCCAAGAGACACCCAGGAGGCATCCTAGTCAGATCCCTGAACTATCTCAACTGGCTCCTTTCAGTGTGGAGGAGTAGCAGCTCTACTCTGAGCCCCTCCTGGATGGCCGCACTCTTCACCCTATCTCTAAGGGAGAGGCCAGCTTCCCTTTGGAGGAAACTCATTTTCGCTGCTTGTATCCACAGACTTGTTCTTTCAGTCGTACCTAGAGCTCGTGAGTATAGGAGAGGGTGGGGACATAGATCGACTGGTAAATTGACAGCTTCTCTTTTATGCTCAGCTCTCTCTTTACCACAGTGGGCCGGTGCAGCGTCTACATCACAGCCCCAATCCGTCTGTCAGTCTCCCGCTCCCTTCTCCCCTAACTTGTGAGCAAGACCCTGAGATACTTAAACTCCTCGACTTAGGGCAGCAACTCAGACTTTGAGGTGCTGATTCACACTTGGCTGTGAACCGCTCCAGTGCGAGCTGGAGGCCACCATTTCTATGTGAATAAACTAAAACAGACTAAAGTTGTAGAAAATGAATTTAAAATAATAAAAAAAAATTGTACAAATTTTATTAATTGTGACCCGCAAAGATCCCTGACTTGTGGGAGCTGTTCATATCTACTCAAGCTGGGCAGTAGCTGGAACAGAATACAGCGTATAATATTCACCCTGGTGTTTTCATTTATTTTGAAAATGCCTCGTGCTTTTCACACATCGTCAGTCACACACCTGGTATGTCTCTAGGGGCTTGCTCTCCATGTTGAGATCCCAGACTTTGGCAGTCAGGTAGTCTCTGGTGAGCAGGTAGCGGCCGCTGTGGCTGAACTTGACGTCTGACACAGAGGAGATAATCTCAGAGAAGAAGGAGCGGGCGCTGGGGTCCTCAGGCTCCTCAAACACTGGAGAGTGGGAGAGAGACAAAAAGCAGACAGAAGGAGGCCAGAGAGTGTTGTTAAGCTAGATGAAAGGCAGATACACAGTTGGATATGTGTGCTTTTATCTCATGTACAGAGATACATCTCTCAGATGAGTCACTATGTTAAGTGTCTGCTGCGAGACAGACCATGCACACGACTTCTGTATCTTTCCGTAGAGGTGTTGCTGTCTGAATGCATCTGTGTATAAACATTAGCAAATGTCAAACAGATCCATTAAAGTTCCTCTAAACACTGCATATAAAAAAATAAAATAAAAGATCTAGCTGCTTGCTGAGCACAGCTTGTGCAGGAACACTGCAGTAGTGACTCATGATCAAAGCTCTAAACTGAATGGATGAAACATTACAACAGGAGCAAAAAGCGGGAAGCAAAGAATATATGTTGTAGTTCATCAGAACAGATGCTGCACGCAGGCTTTTGCACGATATCTGCTGTGATGTGAAGAATTTGTGGCCTCGTCCACATCGCCTATTGTGGTTTACTGATGTTCACATTTCTAATTTTGCATTTCATCCTTTTTTGTTACGGGTTTGCTGTAAAACAGTATTGTCTTTTTGTCATATTAGCAAGAAAAGTCTAATAAAAATGTGACAGCTGCTCCAACCCTTTTCCATGTAGTGGCTTACACAAAGAATTACTGCCGGGATGTTTTGGGGAATAAGACTATGGCAAAGGAATAGTTGTATGCAATCATTTGCACAATTAATGTGCAAAAGCATTATTTAAAAGAGTGACGTTGCTTTTATGATGCACAAATGACTAAATGTTCTGAGAAATGTACCAAAGTGACTGAGAAAAAAACATAAATACAAGAAATACTGTGCCACGACTTGAGTTGTTGCCCCTTAAGGAAGGCAGATTTATGAAAAGAGAAACTAGGCCTGCTCTGAGGTAGAACTAAAAATTATTACATAGAGTAGAAAGGTCCAAAAGAGATAAATTGTGCTCCTACACTGTGGGGAAATCATAATTCTTGTAATTTATCATTAAAGTCATTCACTTAGTACTATTTTACCTTACGTTTTGCCGGCTGGAGATGAGTAAAGTTTAAAATTGAGCAATGCTCAATGCTCAAAATGCACAAAATCCTGTGCTACATTAAAAATCTGGGATTACCAGAACAATACAAATGTGTCTGAAACCCAAGCTGCCCCCGATGCATCTGTGTGAGTCTGTTAATGCTAGGTTGAATGTGCGTGTGAACGGATGAAAATCCTTTCCATGCTCAAACAGAGTAGAAAGCACTTTGAAAGCTGGAAAGCAGCGATATTGAGTTTTTCCACCCTCCAGGAAAAAGGCAGCAGTTACGACGCGCACGTCTTCATCACTTCTGGAGGTTCTTGTGCAGGTTTTACTCACATTTGGAGTGCCTGTCGCACAGCGCTGCTTCTCTCATGTCACAGAGGCGCAGGGTGCCTTTACTGCTGCTATAGACAAATAAGTTACAGTGGTAGGGATGAAACTCAGCCGCCGTGATCACTTCTGTCAGATCCTCCATGTTGGCTGGCTTGATATCCACAATGTCTGATAGAAAGCGGCATCGCTCAGGAAAACTTACAAAGAGCCGGCGTCTTTGAGCTTGCACGTTACACACGATGTGTACCGCACGTAATTCATTCATTTATTAATACATTCACCCTTTTATTACTTTAACTCCCCAACTGACTCGATGAGAAACTAATTAAACTGTTTCAAATAATATGGAAACACACACAGAGCCATAATCTATATATGAAATATAAACAAAAGTTTATGTAAATGTATACATAACCAACACAATATCAATAATTTAAAGCGGGAATAAAGCAAACCAATATAAATATATCTAGAGGGGATTGTTGGGAGAAAACTAATTTCATATTCAGATAAATTGTAATATTATAAATCCTGTCTGGGTCAGGGATGTGACTGTACTGTGTCCTATTGAGCTGGATTAGAACTCAGAAAAGGGCTGAAATATTTATGCAGCCTCTGAATTATTCATTAAGATACATTTTCACTCCTCAAGAAAAATATCCCCCTCCCCCAGCGATGTGTGTCTTTGTGCATATCTTCATACAACAAAGTGGGATTTGCAGGGGTTGTTGCCTTGTGTGGGCAGGAACTGATTATTGAGCATGTATGCATTATTGCAGGCATTCATTATCTCAGTCGCCGTGCCTTGACAAATATATTCCTGCTTTCATATGTGCACACACACTCAAAACTAAACGACTGCACACGAAGCTGTTTGTCTTCATCTCTTCTGATCTCTGTGCACGAGTACTTCACACCATAAAGGATACTGAAGCTGCGGTCAGTGATGTCCAGATGCCAAAGGTTGATTCTCAGGTCATCCGCTGACATGTAGGTCTCATAGTCAGAGTTGACAGAGATGGAGTTGATGTGGTAGGTGTGGGCATTGGCAAACACTCGCCGAGGAGTTACCTCCACCATCAGGTCCATGGGCTTCAACACTGGCACCTAGGAAAGCCCCAGAGAGAGAGAGAGAGTTTAACATCGCTTCTAAATGATTAGGAAAGGAAAGATGTACAAGATACACAAGGTTGAATACATTGAAATAATTTCATTGTATCATAAGTTAATATTTAATGTATTACTTCCTTTGGCATCAATAATACAGTAGCCACTCATAAGAGTGAAACTTGCTTGGTAGCAAGACCAAGAACCCATTCAGTGTTTGACTCATTTGGCTTCATTTTCAAAAATTGTTTACCGATACATGTTTACATTTCACAGACCCGCTGGCAGGCAGTTATTATTATTAATATCTTGCTGCAACAGCACCTGCAGAGGCAGCAAATGAATAGTCAGTTCTTCAAGTTGATGCACTGGAAGCAAGGTGTCGGTGACAACTGGGTCAGCGTTCCCAGTATGCAGTAGGTATTTCACTCAAAAAAAAAAAGTAAAATGTAAGTTAATGGATGCACTCTGATGCTCTAAGCGAGCTGAAACATGAAACAGGATAAAGTCTTCAAGATGTTGACTTGGCCTTTAAATTCCTCATACATCAGACCGCTAAAGCAACTTTGGAATGAACTGGAAGGCCTCACCAGTCACCTTCTAGAACTTAATGGATCTGTTAGTAATGTCTTGATGCCTGATATCAAAAGAAACATTTGGAAGTCTTTTGTTTTTGTTGGCTACATTGGTGGTTTTAATATTATGGCTAGCTGTTCTTTTTTTTTTGCATACTGTACAGTGTTGGTATCATATGAAGGACAGAGGTGCATTATAAGCATGCATCTGGAGACATTGTGAGTCACTGAAATTAAGGTTTAACTGCAGAAAAGAAACACTGAAGCTTTGACTAATTAAGATCCAGTGGAGATGTTGTGTTCCTGCGCTGTAATGAAGGATGAAAAAAAAGAGGATTTCACCACCCCCACAGGCTCACACACACTCGCATGTTCCTTGTGCCAGTGACCCATTTTTACACATGCAAACACATCTGTACTCACTGACCCAGTTTTATTTCCTAACCTGTAAAAGATAGATAGATAAGATAGATAAGATAGATGGATAAGATAGATAAGATAGATAAGATAGATAGATAGATAGATAGATAGATAGATAGATAGATAGATAGATAGATAGATAGA